>NAJN01000052.1:0-44223 GCA_005059845.1 Cryomyces minteri | reverse complement strand
CACGTTAGATTTACTAGTTCAGCACTCGTAAGGTCGTGGAAGTGGTGAGTGAAAAGTTATCTTCAAAAACGTAGTTCGCCGGTGCGGAGATGTTTTTCTCTGCAAAAAACATAGTAATAAGCAAGGTGTTATACAATACAACCCTAGGCACAAATTTAAGCACTATAGAAAAATGTATTATAGTTCTAGATACTACTAGAATATTGAAACTTAATGTACTATAGTACTATCTAGCTATAAAAGCAACTATACTACTATAGATCGTACTATAAACTAGTTTAAATAGTTTAGATACTATCTAACTATATAGGTTTCAAATTCTAGCAAGCTATTACTACTATAAATGTAGTTAATATAATATAGTACAATATTATAGATAAAAAAAATAGAACATAGTATTTTATGAAAAGGTAGGTAGTAGATAGCTTTATAACCCCTATTTTTAGATTCTAAGCTTACTAAAACCCTATGTATACTAAGTACTCTAAATAGGCTAGGCTAATTTACTAGTATATATTTGTAATTAAAAAACATTACATATAATGCAATTAACTTTAGATGCTATATGTAGCTTAGTAAGTATTATGACTATGAAGAAGATGTCCACTACTTAGTAAGCATTGTGCTTAGGAAGCATAAGTACAATGCTTACTAAGCAATAAATACCAAGCTTTTTGTAGTTAGTATGTGTATGTTTTTGAAGTGTCTAGAACATCTAGAGTACTCCCCTATCTTTTTGGACTTCTAGAGTACCCCCCTAGGTTTTGGAGTGCGTACCAAACCGCTTTAGAGCGGCCACCTTAGCTCCATTGTCATTCAGTTTTGGAGCGCTGTGATGCACTCTAAATGCGTAGAAACAAATTGCTAATGTACTTCTAAGACTTCTAAAGATCTTAATAGTAAGCTTGGTACAAAGGAACGACATGGACCTTTTGGCTGGACATTGTGAAAGTGTGACGCAGAGCAGGAAAGCCATGATGCGGTAGGTTTATAGGAAACGGAGCGGAACGATTTATCTTACGCAGTTGCGTCAGGACCTGGACACAAGGCCCTGAGGGAAAGGAGCTTGGCCAGGTGCAATGGCAGCGCGGTGGATTTGGAATGGGAAGACTTGTTATGCGTAGTTCCAGCAGACCTGAAACACGGAAAGGATACAGAGAAAAAGAAGATAAGCCTGTAGTATCTAGAGCAAAATGGTTCGTGCAGGTTTGCGGCAGATTGGCAATACAGTCAGGGAACAGGTGGTCCTGAGATAACTACGTCAGATAATATTCATGTCACTGGAAAGCTGTTGTTCTCTTTTTTCGCTGTCTGTGATTCGAGGACGGTTTCACCTAAATATCTGTTACCATACAGCATCACCAGCAATGTTTACGTGAAATTGGCCTCCGGCATTCTCGCACCATCTCAGAGATCTATCACTCCCTAGAGCCTTGGAGCTCGATCAACGCGACTATTGCTACAGCATGGCACCTCGCAATAGGAGCCGGTTGCGAAGCCCCTTGCAAGGTGTATGCGCAGTGGAGTGGCAGAAGATTGGGCACAACTGATCAGCACCCATTCCGAAGCCGGTCGGTCGCATTGCATCTTTATCATCGGCCACGCCGTGCCACTCAAACCGTGACTAGGAACAGTAGCAATGGACCGGCGCAAAGTAATACACAAAACCTTGGCTTATACACCTCAATAGCCCGGACTCAGGGTACGGAAACAGACCAGTTTGTTCGAGCATTCGTGGAATGGTTCGATGGTACGAGTAATTGAGTAGATGGAAAGTTACTGATGATGACTGACTTTATGTGTCACCACGAAGAGCAGCGCGAAGACTGTCAAGGCTGCTCTTTCTTGGACTTGGCAGTGCGCTTGAGTGAAATGGTTGTTCTAACATAATGCCCTCCCCCAGATGCATGGCCAAGCTCTTTGGTTTGGTTATTCGCTTATCGGGACGACTTCTATCATAGCTGACTCCTCAATAACGAAAGTTTGGCATCCAGTGACCCCGTAATTGCCTGTGCCATAACCGTTGCTATCACCATTTGCGCAGACTTCATGGAACTGGCCAGTGCAACACTTCCACGACACCCACATTGCCGGAGCGCAGCTCCCAACTATCCTAACGAAAGCAGTAGCCTCAGTAGGATCCTCTTGTGAGCAGTTTAACCCTTTGGAAGAGTAATCGCTAGGGGCCATGATGTCATGTGTAACCATAGAGGTAGGGCAGCCCTTAACCTTGACGGCGAAATCTGCGGTGGGGTTCTTCTGACCGCAGATCATTGCGTCATCGTGGTCGTTGCGTGGTAGCACGATTGTATTAACCGCTGCGGGGTAGGCTGAGATGCTGGCTGCTAGGGACGGAGTGGTTGAAAGCAGAGACTGAGTAAGGAGCATAGCGAGTTCCGCACCATACTTGATTGTTCGTCGACCGACACTTTTGCAGAACCGTGAAGGTAGCGTTGATAGAACTATTAGAACATGTAAAGGACGAAAACACTATGGGAAAGAAACGAAGACAAGTTCTGAGGACAGAACAAAAACTGACCGTCGGACAGCACAGACTATTATTATATGCAGGGAGGAGCTCGTCAGAGTCTATGAGAGCGCCATGAAGCGCGTGTGGTATTGAAGAGTGTATGGACACGGGACGCCTACGGTATCGAAGTGCGTATGGGCGAGAACGAGGTTTGGCACCCCGATGCTCACGGTATCGGAGTGCGTGTGCGCAAGAAAAAGGTAGGGCACCATGCTGCTCACGGTCATGGAACGCTCACGGCGATGGAAGGCCTACGGTCGGAGAGCGCATACGGTTGAGAAACCCTCAGGGCGAGAGAATGCGTGCGGGAAGAAATGCCTACGCGAAGACAGTGCACACGGCCCAAAAGTGACCACGGATGTATGACTTCTGAGGGAGTGTTTTGCCCAAGAGAATCTGACCCACAAGGACTCCACGTCCACAGGGATCGGGATAGCGTACGGAAGCAGTGTGCGTAGGGAATCTTTCAGCGTACGGAAACTAGCGCCTTAGGGAACGCAGGGCCGCACGGCCGTTCAGGGCACACGGCACGATAGCGCGTACGTCATAGAGGCCTACGGGCGGCGGGTAGACAATGGGGCGCGGCAGAACACTGCATACAATACAGACCTGCGGCCTTCAGAACGGCTGTACTTCTGGTGTTTTCTGCGAATGACTTGCTTTCACCAAACATAGCGGAGACGGTCGAACACCTGTGGACTAACATTACAGTTACATAACTTTCCCGACGTATTGACAACGCGCAGGACCACCAACTCCTCCCACGCCTCCCGCTGTCTGCCGGTGAACCTGTACTTCGGGCTTCTCCATCCGTGCTCCTTCTGCGTGCGCGCGAAAAATTCAACACATGCTTCCACGGCCGGCTGTAATCGCCTACCCCCTTCTCGTCCATGTACGCCTGCAACGGCTGATACCTTGTCTAGTGCTTCTCCGTTCGAATTGCTTCCATGCGCACAAACACTCCAACCCGGGCTTGGACGGACCGCTGGCAAAACCTAACTAACCCGTCCATCGCCTCCCAAACGGCCGCTTCCACCGGCTCTTCCTCCTTGTCCGGCTCCTCCACGCACGACATCAACTCCGGCCTTTCTAACCCGACCAAATACCGATGCCACTGCGCCCTCTCCAACCACGGGTTGACCTCGTCGGCTTCCCCCTCTTGGATCGTCGATCGCGCTTTGTCCTCGATGGATCTCCGCGTGGCCTTCAACTTCTGGCGCAACCTGGCCCAAATCTCTTCACGGCTGTTTCCCCCTTCCCCTGGGGCTTGGGTCTGGATCTGAATATGCTCTTGCTCTTGCTCTTGACCCGGCGGCCGAACTTCGAAATACTGCGATCCGTGACGGCTGGGGAAAAATCGTTGGCATTGAACGTGTCTTGCTGCTTTTTGGGACCTCTTCTCTACTTTCCGCCCTTTGCTTTGTGCCGGTCGTCCGCGCTTCTTTCCAACGGACCACCCGTGTACCTGACGCCAATGCCACTTTATCGACCTTGAATCCCGGCAAACATAACGGCAACGTGTTGGGTCCAACTGGCATAACAAACCGCCTTGGTGCAACGGTAAATGGCTGATTGCTTGCTTGCTTGCTTGCTCGACATAATCCGGTACACGTAATTCGCTGGGGCATTGTATCAACCCTGGCCATCCTTGGACGCTCTCCGCGGTTGAGACTGCCTTGCGTCCTGTCCTATGCTGCTTGCCTGTCAAATGGCTCTCGGTCTGCTCCGGCCATACCGCGTATCCGCACCGCTTGCAAATCGCTAATTGGTACTCTACCAAATGCTCAAAAAACTCCTGCATGGGCGCACCTGCCTTTGCTCTGCTTCTACTTGGATTTTTGATGGATTCTTTAACGTCGTCAAACTTTGCTGCTGGATGGATTTTGGGCTGATGGACATTTCAATGGGGTGCTACCCTTGTCGCGTACCCCTGCTTCGTGCCTCGCGCCCTCGTCTTGCGCAATCAACATCACCAACTTCCGCATGGACTTGCAAGCCAACTGTTGGAAGAACGAGAGGTATGTACGGAAGCAATGATGATTGAAGCTGCCCATACCTCATCCCAGCCTGCTGGTAGAGTGCTACATATACACAGCTATGAGTATGCTTAAGAGCATTGATGCACGAGTCGATGAAACACTCCTGAAACATCGATGGCACCGTATATGGAACTCTTACTGCCGGAGTCAGGGGTCTGAAACATCATACTCTAACACTGACGAAGTGCGCTACGATTGCTTGGTAGCCCGTATGCGAGGGGGCTGTCCAAGTATCAACTGAGAGGTGAATCTTCGAGAGAGACTGCTGGAGTTTACTGGCTAGAACCTCCTTCTTGCGCAGGTAGTTCTGATCTATAAGGACTGGCACCGATCGACGAGATTTCAAGAGACTTGAGGATAGAGAATTGACAGCTAGAAGCATCGCTTCTAGCTCAGGCCATTCGACAATCGCGTGAGGTCGATTACGCAGGACGATGAGGCGTCAAAGCGCTTCGTCGAAGCCGGGTTTATCGATAGCGGCGGCGAGGTGTTTCTCCGCTTCTAAACGTCTCTCTTGTCCTTGCTTACGAGCCTTTTGTGACTGGAATATAGACTGTATCGTCATCCTACGCGCGACTTCACTAGGAGGCTCATCTTCGACGACTTGAATTCGATGACGTTGGCGAAGGTGCTCTCTGGCTCGCTGTGTATTGGTAGTCGAATGCGAGTAATGGAGCATCGCCAGACCTTATGCCCGTGCTTATTACGCTTTGGTTCGCTTGAAAGGCGAGGGCGTGGATGAGACCACGTCTTGGTGTTTCTTTTGTGACGTTTCTGGCGACTATCGTCGTTGTCCGCGTCCGCGACGCGCTTCTCCGACGCGACAGTGGTTGGTGGAGGCCTAGAAAGTTCAGAGGAGTCGCTATTTGAGCTCATATTGATGGCAGATTAGTACAATGACGCGTTGGAAATACGGTTAATGATAGTTCCTTGGTGGTTGTGAGGGTTTGGTAGAGTTGCTGGAGGGAATGTACGCGTGAAGTTGGAGGTTCGGCAGACTCAGCTAGCCTTATAGTAATTACTCTGAAACTTTGGACTGAAACAACCCAACGCTTTCGATTTCGAAACGCGCCAACCGTTTCAAGCTTCAATGTTTCATGCTAAGAAACAATGTTTCTGTGCAAGCCTGGTATCGGTGTCGGTGAATTTGCGTTTGATGCCTTGCTTCGCAGACGATGCGGACGTGTGTGGCGTGGACGAAGATGAGTTGGGTGCTGAATCGCCAGGTGTGATTTCGGTGGGTGAGTATTGGGTCGGAGGCTCCAATGAAGACGATGGGGACCGCTTTTGAGGGCGAGCAGGTGGTGGGTCAAGGTCCTTCGGCTGTTCCAAGGAAGAGACGTCACTTTCCTGGTCCGGGAAATCGATGGGTAGCAGTTGTGACGCCGGTGACGACGTAAGAGTGGACTGTGAGATGTGAGTTGCAATTGATTCCTCGGAGCGCTGTTCCGCCATATTCGTGGCTCTGGACGAGATCGTTTCCGTTGCCTGAGTCGCGAAACTTGCAACAGACACCGGACCGTCTATGGCTCTCGGAGTGTGTCTGCCTTGCCGAGTGCCAGGCCGTCTTCGTCTTGCTCCGTCTCCACCGTTCTTCACCACTCTCCCGTGAAGCTCATGTTCAACCCAAGCGCTGAGTCCTGCGATTTGCTTCCCTTGCTTCCGCACGTGTGGACGAGCAAGAGCTGAGCCTTCTTCCGCCTCCCACAGCTTTGTACCGGTCCTAGCGACGCCGGTCTGTGCGCGCTGGTAGTTGTCTGCAGGAGTTGATGTGGTTGCAGTATGATGGGGTGGTTCGAGAGCTGTAGAAAGTCGTTCCTGAGTGCGTTGATTGCGGAAATCACGCAGCGCTCGCTTCGTAGTGGTCGTATGAAGCATGGCGGTCTTGTGAAGCATGCGAACCGAGGCCAGGGCGTTGTCCAGTATGGATGTTGTGCGCGCGATATCCTCCTGCAGGATCATTTCGTGACGGTCGACCAAACTGAGCATTCGATCGATCGCTTCCAGAGAGGAGTCTTTCGGTGGTATCGCGGCAGGACTTGTGGCAGGACTTGATGGCGAATCGACCGGTGACTGTACATCTTGCAGTTGAGAGGGATCGTCGTGAGGCGTGGGACTGGTTTCGGGAGTGAGGCAGTAGAGCCTGTCGTTGAAGAGACCGTCTCTTCGGTCGAAGACTCCGCGGTCTTGGAGAGAGCTCAAGCGCTTGATGGCAGGTTGGATAAACAATTGTTCATGCGCTCTTGTGAAGATATCTACGTGTGCGGCCTCCATGGATGGTGGGAGGTCGAGAGCTGTCTCCATCACGTGTGCTGAAGCTGAAGAAGACGTTCACAGTTGCTGTTCAGAGCGCGACCGAGCAAAGCAAAGATGAGAGGGCGGAGTAAGCCGTGTCGCGGAGTTTCGGGAGCCTTCACACCGACGAGTTGGTCCCCGCCGTCAGCACAAAGACCAGGCTGTCATGACTACCAGCTTGTTTTCCAGTTGGCGCTCTGCCCGCGATTGGTTCATGAACGAGGCGCTGCTGTGCTGCTGCCTAAATCCCACGTACTCCTATGGTGGGCGCAAGGCCACACGCCGCCCGCCAATCATTCGGAGACAACCTTGACGGCTCGATGCAGCCTCATCAACCGTTTTTTATGGCGAATCTGAAGGCGCTTGGGTGCGAGTACATGATGCATGGTGCTCTGCCTTTGAGCGAGGCACACCGTCCTTTTTGCTATGTGAGAGCAGTCTTCCACCAAGAACTGCTGCTGCCGCAATGGCTGACGCCCATGAATCTCCAGCGAGCACGATTCCAGACACGCCCACATGGGACTACGACCCAGAGGGTGCAAAGGGCGACTTCGCACGACTCATACCTCTGTCGCCCCTTGCCCGGACCGCTTTCAACGATGTCGTTCACCGAATTCACACCCAACCGGACTCTTTGAGGCACGCTCGTCGATTCATACATTACGCTCCTCTGCACGCAGACGAAGGTGGTGAGGACAGCCAGGATGGAAGTTCGGTGAACAGCATCGCAAGGAACAAATACTGCGGATACTATCGCTTGAACCTGGGCATCCTGCCCAAGAACATTGGTCTTGGCTGGGTGGCCGGCAGCTCAAGAAGGAACCTTCGCGACGACGATGTGGACTTGATGCTCACACCACAGCCGGGTCAGCACAACGTCCGAGGTCGACACGTCCGGTTCAGCCACAACACGAACACTGGTGTCCTCATGGTGTTCGCAGACAATTGGGAGGTCATAATCGACGGAAAGAAGCGGATCCAAAACACGGCCTTCGCTGCCTGTGAAAATACCGGTCTCATGCTCGGCGACTTGAGCTACACCATCGAATTCACTGATCTGGATCTGCAAATGTACAAGACACGACTGGATGACATGTACCGGCAACGTCAAAACAACTTCTCGAGCATACCACATTTCCTGTCGCCAACCCCGACGCCGTCATTGAGAGCATCTGGTTACGACAAGTACTTCATCTATCCTACCTCCGCAGGCGGAAGCCACTCGACGGTTTCCAGGGCATGCAAAAAGGATACTGGCGAGTTATTCGTCTTGAAGAAGATGAAAAGAAACAACCACAACTTAGCTGAGATCAGGAAAGAGGTGGAGATTCTGAAGAGTCTTGATCATGTACGTTTACGTTACCGCACAAGCAATTGCTCCTTTGGCTTATCCGCTATCACGAGCAGCATAACGTCTGCCAACTGGTAGATACCCTCGGATACGAAAGGACCAGTCGCTTCGGACATGGAGAGTACGACGACGTTGGAATCATCTTGGCCCCGTTTGCGCCGCCGCTTTCGCTCAACGTCCCCCATCACCAACCCGCTTCCTGGATCGTCGACGTCAGCAGGCAGTGCTTCGCAGGACTGGCCTATGTCCACCAACAAGGGCTAATGCACAGAGACATCAAGCTGGACAACATCGGGCTTGTCAACAACAACAACAGCGGTCAACCTCCACGCGTCGTCCTTCTCGACTTCGGCCACGCTACCCGCAACCCAACGAGCACGAACCACATGAAAGGCACAATCCGCTATCTCGCCCCAGAAGTCATAGCTCTCAAACGCACCGCAGCATCACACACCAACCCGTACACTAACAAAGTCGACACCTGGGCCCTCGGCATCTGTATCTACGAGCTGTTCCACGAGTCCTTCATCCGCTGGAAATGCGTCGACGATGGTGCTGCTGATGAGGGTTGGATCAGACAGGAGATTGCCTCGATACTTTCTGAAGATGAGGATAGGTATGTGATTAGGCTGGCGATGCGGAGCACGATTGTGTGGACCCGCTGGTGAGGTGCTCGGCGGGTGATGGGTTGGCGCTTCTTGGTGGTGAAAGGGTCGAAGGGGAGGGAAAGGAGAAGGTGGCTGTGACTGCGGCGAAGAGACGGCAAGTCGAATGATTTCCGTTCGAGATCAGGTCGGCAGAGCCCGTGGACTGCGCTCGTGAGTATCTCGCGTACGCAGATTCCTTCCTCGAAGAGGTAAGATACTCGAAGCAGCTCTCCCTCCATTGCACATGCTCGTCGTGAGCAGTGTTCCAGATAGGTGGGCTGGGCCGGCCAGGTGGGCCTCGTATACGGCCCATGGGTCCAATGACGTCTTGAAGCTGTACGTCTACGTGCTTTAATTGGTCAGTTGCCTTTTCCTACTCATGTTGCAAATGGTTTATCATACTATCTGTAATTCTACGTGTGTCGTTACAGATCAATTACCTTATCTTTCCACCACCACCGGAGACACTGTGCGGCTTGAAGAGTCGTTGCTTTCAGCCTATTACGCCTGTCTGTCGCCATAACGCCTGCAATACTAAACGCCCTCTCTGGTTCCGAGCTCATAGCTGGAATCGTGAAGACATCCATAGCCATACGACTTAACCGTGGATAAGTCTGCCGCCTAGCTTTCCAGTAGGCTAAGGGATCGTCACAGCCTTCGTCTACAGGCACGTGCTTTACCCAATAGGTATACTCATCAGTAGTAGCAGCGGCTGCTGTAAGGCTATGGCTGTGACGAGTTCTCCAGGCAGCAAGTCCTGTAAGTTCCCTTTCTGGTAGCCCTAGTAGTGGTAGAGCCGTAACACTAATGTCTTTATATCTTGACCAGAGCTGTATCATAGCCGTATCTGCGTCTTCTCTCCACCTTGGTTTATCCTTCCATTCTGCATCAATCCACTGCCACTTCCTTCTTGGGTGTAGTACTATAGCAGCAACGTAGACGGGCGACTTTTCAAGTAGCGTGTAGTACTGATTGGCCTTTGCCCAGCCAAGTTTCACGCTCCAGCGGAAGTGCTGCTCTGGATGTGTCTTATACTGCTCCTTCACGTGCTCGAGGTGGTGGAGTAGGTATTCGTACGCAATAAGCACGTCAACTATTGGCGCTGGATTGCGCTTGTTCTCTCCAGGGTGGCCTTGTAGCTCGTTTATTACTTCGTCCAAAGGTTGTAGGATGTCCAGGTATATCGTTAGAACATCCCAATCGTCAGCAGAGAGGGCGTCTTCAAGAATCGACGGTGAAGCATGATTCGATACTCCTCCACTACTACTATGACGTTGGGAGCTTCTCCGAGTATTGCTTACTACTCGCTCATAACGCTGCCTCTCCTGGTTGATGAAGTCATCTATCGCAAGACGGAGTTTGATGGCCTGAAGAATCATCTGGTAGGTTGAGTTCCATCGAGTTGCGTTGTCTAAGTGGAGATCCTGAGGCCGTTGGCCTTCTTGATCACCAAAAACAATTGCTGATTCTTCAAGTAGTAGCTGCTGCACAGCTAGGAATTGCTGCCTTCTCTGGGGTGACCTGTATATCCAGGTTACGGTATTATGAAGCTTGCCAATTGGTCCACGGCTTCGCCAAAGCTGTATCGCCTTACGAAGCTCACAGGCAGCTATAGCTGATGCCTCTAGCTCGAATAGCTCAGGCTCGTCACCGAGTAGTAGCTGCTTTGCTACTAGATTGACTAAGTCGCCTATACACCGAAGCCGCCGATCGTCTGCAACAAAACTAAACTGCTCCGCCAGCTCGTGTATAACACTGTTGAGGCGTTGTTCAGTACGAAGTAGCCAATACGATCGCTGATCTAGAACGCTCGTATAATTGCTGCAACACCCTCAGCAATCTCCACCCTAAATGCTCGCCTTCGTGCTCTGGTAGTGCGAGTAGTAGAGTCCTAGCAGTACCATCTGCTGACTGGTAGTGAGCTACTACTCCGTTCAATGCTAGGCAGTTTTTCGACGTCCACATATCAAAGCTGAGGTGGATGAGGCCTTGCGACTTCCGAAGCTCTTCTACAACCGTCTCCTTATGGTGGCTATACGCCTTAATTACCCGTTCTCGTATAGTAGTTGCCGAGGGAAGGCAGTCCTTTATACGGGAGTTTGTGTACGTCATTAGGTCTCGAAACCTCGGGCTATCAACCTTGGAGAATGCTATGTTGTCGTAGACAATCCAGCGGAGAAGTAGGCGTTTGAAGTACTCAGGATCGAAGGCGTCAATAAGCTGATGGAGTAGCTCCTGCTCTCCAGGATCGCGTACGTTAAAGTCCTCTAGCTCGATAGGTCTTCGATGCTTACGCCCAGCTGGTAGCTCACCCATTTCATCAATACCGTGGACTTTCCGAAAGTGGCGAATCACAGCACCAGAGCCACCTACGACAGAGTAGTGATGAGCCGTAGGGCAGCGAGCCATATGACAGCGACGACAGAGGAAGCAACGTTTGCCTGTATCGCCCTGCTCAATAGGAACACCTTCTTTCCACCACCAGCCAGATAGATTAAGCCGCTTTGAATCAATCAGTTTGCTGTACCCCACGAGGAGAGGGTTGTTCCAATCAACAAATCCATAATCCCAGCGGCTTTGGTGGCTACAATCAGGTGGTGTATCTCCCAGTTCTGTAACATTACTAGCAAGATCGGAGGCTCGTTGTAAACTAGACGACATAGAATAAGGTAGTATTGATGAGGATGACAGTAGCGACGGCGTGGACATATCGTCCTGGGAAGTAAGTACTTCTTGTGAGGTAGAGGTAAACTGAGACTCCTTAGCAGTAGTAGCAGTCTGCAACTGGCCGGCGAGATCAATGTATGCTGACATGGCGATAGAGAAGAAGACGTATAAGCAAGGCTAATAGGAGTAGTAGGAATCCTATCATTAGTAGTAGTTGCGGTAACAGCGGGACCACGCTCGAGGTTGTTGGTTGTTAGTCACCTGAGGGTGGCGAGTACCAAGTAGTCAAATCATTTATATTGATTTCTAAGCACTTACTACAAGTATTAAGAGTAGCGAAGGCCCATGGGCCGTATGCGAGCCCACCTAGCCCATGGGCCGGGCCTGCATAGGTGGGCCGGCCCATGAGGCCCACCTACCCCGAACACTGGCTGCGTCTTTGTTCTCAGAGTCCAGGTCTGTGGCGTCTGTTAGATTGCTGCTCTCCGCCTTCTCTCCGTCGTCGGGCTTCTGCTCGTCTGTGATCTCGCGTCTTTGGAACATGATGCCCCACCCCGCCGTTCCCTCTCTGGTCGCGCTCTCCTTGATCGGTGCTTTTTGACGCACCCACTCCCTCATAATCTCCCATACGACCGTCCACGGCGCATCGGTCTTGACAGTCCCGGGCTTCGTATGGCTTCTCGTCGCTCGGTAACCCGCCGTGCGGAGCGCGCCTTTGACGGCTGCTTCAGGCGGCGACTGGCAGTGTATTACCTTAGCGAGGGCGGACGGGTGGAAGAAGAAGGGGTGGTTGTCCAGCGTGTGTGGCGGCATCGTAGGAATGGTACCGTTAGGATCAGCAGCTGGCAGGGGGTCGTCGAAGAGCGTTTCTTCAAGCGCGGTCGTAAGCATGCCCTCGGCACGGTCGAGTGTCGCGTACGTAGTTCTGTCGAGGCTAGGTAGGGCGTCGAGAAGCCGCTCGATGAACGCGGGATTGTGCAGCGGACCGCCGTACATCGGCCCTGCCAGGTGCGTTTTGAAGCCGCAGTGCTCGCAGTGCGTGTTGGCGGACGGCGCTTGCGCAAACGAATGCTTCCACCAACCGTCGCCATTGGGACCGCCCTTTGTCTTCTGGTGCGCATTGCGGGCCAGAGGCTGGACAGTCCACGCTCCGCAGCCTGTGTCGCAGTTGTACACGATGATTGTTTTGCCGGCCAGGAACTTGACGTCTGCGGGCCTCCGCCTTACGCGCACGAAGACGCGGGCGTAGAAGTCAATGGAAAGAGAGAGGAGGGATTCGATGGTGAGGCCGTACTTGGCGGCTGTGGACGCTATGGTGTGGAGGATCAGGCGGAGACCGGCTTCGTGAGAGTGGAGGCCCTTGAGAGGTAGTCCGCCGTAGAGCGAGTATGTTTTCTCAAGGTAGCCGCTTGAAGCCCAGACGCCTGCGTCGGTGCATGTCACGCATAGCAAGCCGCCATCGGTAACGGACTGGAGTGCGGCGTCGAGGAACGGAACGGCGGTACCGTAGGGATCCAAATCTATGACATCGTACTTTTCGTGAGAAGGAGAGAAGGCTGCGAGATACATGTGCGCAAGCGCGTTGGAGGTTGTAGGCGTAATCCTGTCTTCCAGACCGTTGTGCTGTATGTTCAACACTATTGACTCAGTCGCTTTGTCAGAGAGATCGTTGGCTGTGATGGAGGTTGCAAAAGGTACCTCCTGCGCGTAACGGAGAGCACGAAGACCGGTGGCGGAGAGTGCGTCGAGGATGCGGAATTTAGGCTTCCAGGGTCGCGCTTGTGCGTCTTCGACAGTGTTTACCTGTTCTGAAGCTGTATCATTCGTAGGAGCTTGCGCAATATTCGCCGCGGACCCTTCTGTCGGAGCAGGAATTGACTCGTGCTGTGAAAGATGTTGGTGTGCGTCGTCCCTTACGACCTCGCTGGCATCGTCCATTCTTGTGTCGTGCGTAGTCGCTCCCGGTTGGATGTCACCTCCTGCGTCTGCAGTTTGACCCGCTGTTGCATCCACCGTCACCTCAGGTCTGAAATCAACTACATCTCCATCGCCTCCCCTTTTCCTCTTCCTTCTATTGCTCTCCTGTACACCAGGAACTCTGGCCTGGTTTCCATTGCCCTCGCGTTTCCGCTTTCCCTCCTTACCCCCTTGCTCTTACTTCTGTCATGCTTGGCTCGCCGTAGTGCACACAAATTTTCTCCGAAGGCCTTGATGGCCAATACGCTTAGATCTCGATTGAACTGCTGGATGGGATTGTAGAACACGGATTGCGCCTGGGGGTCTTCCTGCTGCCCATCCCTCACATTTGCAGTCCTTGCGGCCTTTGGATCCGTGAACGTGCGAGTCTGGTGCGGGACGAGGATGTGTGCGAGGCCTTCTTTTATGGTGGTGTACGATTTCCCTTCATGAAGTACGGACTGGCCGGCACGTGGTCTAGACGTTATGCTTGCTTCGCAGGTTTGTAGTGATTCTGTTCCTGAGTCTGCTTTGGACACGATTATATCACTTGCTGCTAACGATTCCGCTGGACTGGCAGCTGCCATGGCTATCGGGTGTGTTGCATATGCTCTTGCGATGCTGCTGATCGTTCTCTGGAAGCATGCGCATTGCCAAGCTGCTGTACGACCGAGCAGCAGAATGCGACGCGGATCAGCCAGTCTTACTACTTGTACATATTTTGGCGTGATAATGTTGCGAGATCCGAAATGAAGCTTGGAGCGCGATGGACTCGAATCTTTCCACCGTGAAGTCGTCGCGGATCAGATATCGCTTAAGTTACCTTAGGGTTGCGGCCCGCCGTTGAAACGTCCCTGTCAAATTCATGTCTGTGTGAGAGCCTAACTTCGAGCGTCAAAGACGGAAGCTGGAAGATTTCACATAAAGGCGTCTTCCACCACTGCTCGCTGCTGTGTGCTGTGGAGGGTGAGGTTGGTGGGCACGGTGGGTACCCGTCGTACCTGTGCAAATGACGAACAATCACTCGCTACAAGGCAGGACGCAAACGGATGAGGTTGTTGATGTTATTGGGTTTCCATTTGGTATTATCGCTATAATACACAGTGGTCGTTGGATAGTATGCCGTGTAGGTGAACGCCCCAAATCGTGAGGCTCATCTATACAAGAGATCCTAGTTACATCCCACTCCATCCGTCATGCAAATTACCCGTTGTCCTCCGCAAATCGATCACACGCTTTTAATCTCTCAAACCCATGTCAACAAACGACACGCTTAGCCAGCCTGGAAGATACCAAGGGCAGCGACATGAGGGTTGATCATGCTGAGGTTGAAGGGGGTGAGGAAGAGGTCGGAGTCGGTAAGAGCGATAAACATGGTATCGTTCGAAGCTGGGTCGCCCTTGTAGACCTCGCTGGCCGGCTGGTAGGTGTAACCTGAATTGTTGCCAGTCACGGTCAGGGGCGTGTAAGTGAGGTTGAGCTGCGAGACCCAGGCGACGAACTGCGGCGCGCCGGCACTGGTGGCGGTGATGTAGCTGTTGTTGGGGCCGACGGCCCGTCCAGGAGCGTCCCACGACAGGCGGATCTGCTTGCCAGGGAAGGAGAGGGGCTCGGATCGGTTGCGTGAGATAGCAGGGCCGCAGCCAACGCCGCTGACGTTTAAGTGAATGCAGCTCTGATCCTCTGGGATGGTGGACATGGCCGGGTCAGAGGTGCGGTTGCCCACGCGCTCAACATAGTCGGCGGTGTCGTTAGGCGAGAAACGGTTGATGTTGGCCTGGTTGGCGACGTGCAGCGCCGGGAAGTTCTGCCACGCGAGACGAGTGGTGTTCTGGGGGCAAGAGCTGATGTAAGGGGCGAGGAAGGTCCAGGCCCACGATTGTGGGATACCGGTCTCGAACCAGACGGGCATGGGGAAGAGACCGCTCATCTGGCGGAAAGCCATCTGCTGGCGGGCCTCGGTGGCGATTGACTGAGCGAGCAGCTGGCCGACTTCACGCGAGTCGAGGTGGTTGATGAATCCCCAGACACCAGACTCACCGAAGCGGGTGAGGATCTGATTGAAGTCAACGAACTCCCGTACGGTGGAGTACGGGTAGTTGTAGGTGCATTGAGGTGGTGCAGTCTCCCCGAGCATGTTGGTGAGAAGAGTGGCGTGTCCAGTCTCCTGTACAGCCATGAAGGCAATCAAGGCACGGTCCTCAGCAGTCAGACCAGCGTCGATGAAGTCCTGCTCACTGAAGGTGGCAAGACCGTTGTTGAAGCAATCAAGCTCGATCCATTCCTGGTACAAGCCAAGAGTAATGGACTCGAAGTCGAAATCACTTTCAACCATGTAGCGAGGCTCAGTGCCGTTGGTTCCCAGACCACCTGAAGGAGACGTTAGTTGAAGTGCAAGGGCAATTGACATGGACGATAAGCTTACCATAAGGTGTGTAAGGGATTGGCTGTGCATGGGTGAGCTGGCCGTTGGTGTTGTAGTAGGTGGCAGTCGGGTTCGGTGGCAGAGCTGGGATAGTCTGCATCAAGGTCTGGTTGGCCTTCACAGCGCCGGTCGTGGTAGGAACGCCGGAGTATGGGCCGTGAGAGGTGGCGCCAGTCACATCGCTGCTTCGTCGAGGAGGAGCAGCGCCAGAAGCGGTGCCATTCGGCGGTGCAGTTGGCACGGCTGACACTGCCAAGTCAAGACCGAAAGAGGTCGCGAGAGTGCCCAAAGGCGTAGGCGATGTTGTGCCATAGGGCGCATTGGGGCCAGTGTAGCCAGGAACCTGAGGTGCTGGCACGGCGGCGGCCAGACCTGCAAGCAGCGCGGAGGTGATGATGGTCTTACTGTACGTCTTGGAGGACGTAGGGGGATGATAGGACAAGATGGAGGAAGAAATGTTTTGCGATGGGGATTGGAGGCTATATCATCATCTGCAGGGCCGCGTGGAAGGAACGACTGCCGTCACCGCGGCGGCGAACAAGCACATCAGGCGGGCGTCAGCAGTATCCTGCCATGCCTGCCCCCCAGAGGAGTGACTTCATGACACGCCCAAGGTGGAAAGCGTGACGGCATGGGTTGAGGCAGGCTCAACGGTTCAGTGCTGCAGTAGGTACCGAGGTGTCTGCAGCGCGGCTGGACGAATGAGGGAGCAGGCGGACGGTTGCACGGCATGACAGAGACCCCAAACTTCGTGACAGCCGCTCGACATGCTGAAGTGTTCCGCCCTTGCGCCACTAGAATATCGTGGGCGACCGAAACTCATCGAGGATTTTCGATGTCGATAAGTCGAGGATCCTCATAAGGCGTCATGAGCCGCAGCCGAAAAAAAGATCAACGCCAACGCGCTCCACACCTCGAAACCCGATCGGAAGTTAGCTGTGGCCACAGCAACAAGCAACAAACCTTGAAACCTCAGCGACAAGTCAGGGACGTCAAACAGGTACGTCCCAGCCCGCAATGCTAGTGTCTAGACAACTGACAGATTTCGAAGAGCCGCGAGAGTCCTCAGCGTTTGTGCCTGGGTTCATCACCGAGCTCGAGCGAAGAGTTCGATGGGTTGAGATTCGTCGTACCCCAGATCACCACGGCCCGGTTTGTTTGGCTATGATGTGGCCGTCAGACCCGAATCCGATGTCGTTGTGGGACGGGAAACAGGTGAGAAGAGAAACGCGTCGCAATCCTCCAGCGACATCCCATCGCCACACGCTCGAGCCGTCGACGAGAAGCGACACGAAGCTCGCACAGCAGCAAGCCCGACCCCGACCTCCTCAACGCCATCCGAGAGTGTCACGACTCAAGTCTCTCGATTATGCGCCTCGTCTAGGATCAACTGCGGGGAAGCTAGTTTCGCAGCCGTATATTCAAGCTTTTGTCCAGAAACTATGGCAGACGAGTTACTCAGAAGTCGACTTGACGTTCATAGTTGCGGAAGTACCTCAATTGTCGTAGCTTCCCGACCGCGGTCTAGCCATCTGGAAACGGCTAATGGAGCCGCACCACATGTGCATTGCAGGGCGACTGCTCCGATCCCGCGCAATGTCATTGACACCTCCAACCACTCAATCGTATCTTTAGAAGGTCCCGCTCTGTTGGTGGCTAAGGAATCCTCTTCCTGCCATCCTGCATAGTGATACTTGCAGCTCCCGCATCCTGGATGACAGCTGCTGCATCCGCTATTGGGCGGAGCATGGCTGGACGTACCACCAGTACGACGACTCGTGTCCAACTGTTGAGTCTCGCGTTCCAATACCTTCCTCCTTCATTGTTTACTACCGTAAGAGAGACATGCTATTCGTGAGAACGAAATATTGGCTGTACACGGAATGTCACTCCGAGCACAGGGTCAAGCTGCGTTCTTCCTGGTCCAAAGGGAAGGTATTACGGCAGTGTGGTCGATAGTCCGTCCGTCGGACGGATTAGCAGTCTGATCGACTTACCGCCTACCTCCCTAGGTAGTATACGCGAGACATCGAACCGGATTTTCGCTTCCGTTACCTAGAAGAGTAGGCGGTAGCGCGGATTATAGTGATCCCGGTCCTATCAAACTGCTAATCCGTCCGACGGACGGACTATCGACCACACTGTATTACGGTACGCTGTGGCCCGAATAAGACTTCGTACAGGTCGTTTCCTATGCGGAGTGGAGATGCTGAACTTCGTATTGAGAGGGCAGCGCTACAACGCTTGATAGGATCTTATAGGGCCTTCCAGTAGCCTTTCGGGGTTAACCAGGGACGAACTTCCAGTCGACATCTTAATGATAGGATGCTGCTATCAGACAACGTCAAGTAGAAGCTTCATCAGAGACGGGCCTGAGAAGGAAACAACTGCTGTCAAGGTACTGTACGTTGCAACTTTCGAAAGCCCGACATTGAGACGACTTCGTATGGGCAAAGTGTTATAGTGAGATACATACCAGACGAGATGTTCCCGAATTGTTATTGACAATGAACGGCTATCAAGGTAGGTAATAAGTTCGAGAGATCTTAGTGTAGAACCTAGGCACGTAGTGTTAAGTTCACTTTTAATTTGCACTTTGGAAAGGACAGTAGAACACGAATATGAAACACCGGTATACTAGATGAGAATCTTGGCGCCGTACATTGTTAGGTGTTTCACAGTCACGATGTTTCAAACATCTAAACGCGTAGCTCGAAGCTCAAGAACTTATGACTTGACGGCCTTCATCGTTCATCTGCCTGATCCCCTGACGTCGCCCAGAAAGCCAGGGTAGATTACAAGCTACCTAGGTACACAATTGAAAGCGCTTCACAGCAGGAAATCGATCTTCGCGAATACCCAAACCGCATCAACAACAACCTCGCTCTAAGAAAGCACCTTTTCAATCTGCAGTGACTCGATTCAGCAACAACATCTCTGCGCCCCGATCCCACGCAGCTACACTCCTCCGCAAACCTCAAGCCCTGGACAAGCATTCGCTAACATGAGTGCCGGCGGTTCACACAAGCGGATCATGAAGGTGCGGACTCGTCCACCGCAGTCGAAACTCGCAGCCACTGACCTATTCCCAGGAGCTCTCCGAGATCACGCAGTCCCCACCTCAGGGCATGAAAGTGTCTTCCACTACGACAGTGGCTGAGGCAAGCTCGCAAAGTACAGAACCCGTATCCAACGTTGACGAGAATGGCAATAGATCTACTTTGTATCCCAGCAATGCCGTCAGAGTGCGAGCGAATCTTCAGTCAGGCCGGCAAGGTTGTAACTGCTGAGCGGAACAGGCTGTCCGCAGCGACGATCGAAGCGAATGAGTGCCAGAAGTTCTGGTTGCGCCAGCGGCTTGTACGTAGTGAGCTTCATTAGCGAATAGCGATGACGACAACATGTTCACGTCTTCAATCATCTGGCCATGCGGGAAGGATAAGAGGAGCTGTTCGGGCAATATATCGCTACGCGCACGGGGAGGTGCTGTCCAATTCACTCAGACTATCGCTTTACCGAAGCCAGCATCACCGACTTCCTAATCGGTGAAGTCGAATAGTACAGTAGCAGTCATTACGCGTGTAAGCCGCAGCCAGCCCGTAACGGACTTACCAGATGGCCGGGGCGTCCGTACTAGAGCTACCTACGATTACGGACTAACTGTTAGCAACCTTAAATAGGACCTTTTAGTCCTACTAGTCTAGGAGAAGCTAGTTATGCCTACATAATAACAGATGACTACTCACATTATTCCTAGTTCTATCCATTTAAGGCAAAGTTAGAAACCCTCCAAAAATTCAAGGAATTCAAAGTCTTAGTAGAAAACCAGCAAGGTAACAGCTCTATTAAAAGGATTAGAAGTGACAATGGCGGAGAGTTTCTAGCACTACTAGATGTGCTAAAACAATCAGACATTATTTGGAAAAGCACTACTACTCTATAGTCTAAACCAAAATGGGATTGCAGAAAAGAAGAACAAAACTTAGCTAAAGGCTACCCTACTAGCAACAAGTCCTACTACAGCCATTCAAAGACTACACTACACTGCTTGAAGGCAACGCCAGAGCAGTCAAAACTGGAAATACTGACTGGATATTGTTCCATTCACAGTCATGAAGTGATGGCGAGGTTATCTGTCACTTCATGAAGGTATTCATGAAGTGCCCCCACATACTATAGTATTTTACAATGCTATTGCCACCACCGCGGTTTCTACCTCCTCTTCCAGTATTCTAAGCTGTTCCGCCGCTTCTATAACCACATCCGACACCACAACATTACCGTAGGTAATCTTTGACTTTATCCAGTGTTTCAAACACTCCGACTGCTCTACACATCTGGCCTGTAACGATGATCTTTCCCATGATATCGTCCGCCGTGCGCCGGGGAACACTCGTTCTGCCTCTGCTGACATCGCTGGTATAGAGAGGACATTGATGGCCATACGTGAGAGATCTGGATAGGAGGTACACTGGAAGGGCTGGAGCCACCAGGCGAGAGCGGTCATCTTACCAATATCGATATTGTCAGCCTGTAGGGAAAGTAGAAGTTAGCAAGCTGCAATCGTAATAGCAATAGTAGTAGCAGTGACCCATACGTTCTAAAACCGCTTCCATTGATCCTTGATGACGTTACCAGTAGATCTGGCCTCTGCGAGATACCACTGATATGCCGTTCCATTTTCGTTAGTAGCTGCAACCTCATCCTCTGTCGGTGCGTACTAGCGCATCCAGAAGTCGAAGATGTTCTTCTTCGTCGGTCTGATATGGCGCGTGATATGCTGCCAGTTCTTATCGAAATAGCGCTCTTTGAGGGAGGGGTGAAGTGCAATAGCTGTTGCCTACACTGGTGTCTCACCCGTGACGTTGTAGTATTTATCGAAGGCAAACCAGCAGGTAAGAAGACTGCTGGAAAGGTTAGCGTTTCCAGCGTGTTTCTGCTGGCACTCCTTGATATGCTTGATGAGGTAATCCATGGATGGAAGAGGCGGGTCGATGCTCAGATACCTGCCAAGGGACCCTATAATTGATAGAAAGACTGCACACGTGCGGCAGAAAGATCAGACGAACTTTCAGTTCACCTGAACTTCGGCCAAAAACTACTACTACTACTACTACTACTACTACTACTACTACTACTACTGTTGGCCAACAAGCCAACAATTTGGCTTGTTGGCCAGGAGCTCCGCTTGTTTGCTGGCCACACAATGGCCGCTTGTTTGCCAAGTAACAAGCGGCAAGCATGCCAAGCATGTTGACTACCGCTTGTCGATTGACCACACTGACTGCTGCAAAACCACCTAGTCTCAATAGACCTTCCCAACCTTCCAACCCACTCCTGCAATCCTAGCACCACAGAACAGCACCGTGCTCACCAGATAAACAACACCACAGAACCAGATAAGTCCACCAAAATCCTGCGCGCCCTTGTGGTCATCTAATATGGCGCCAGCAATCGGAATACTAATCAGATTCGCGCTGCTCACAAACAGATACGCCGTGCCATATTTACTTCCGTAGTCCTCCGTTCTGCAGAGCTGGCTCACGCAAACCGGCGTCAGGCTATGCCAGGGTGGTCAATCATCCATCCAATCCGGATGAATTCAGAATCTACGCCGGGCGTGACGGGTTCTACTGAGACGATTCAAACTTTCGCTTAATTTCTCTACGTAGGATCCATCACGTCGGGCGTACATTCTGAACTCATCCGGATTGGATGGATGATTGACCACCCTAGCACGAACTTGCGGGAGGCAGAAAGGAGCGCGGTCTGTAACTTCGAAGATGTTTTTTCCCAACAACCTGGTCTCGCAGTTGAATGTCTTTCAGCGGCCCAAAGAATACATAGATTAGAGAGATCAAAGAGTGGAGAGATGACGCGAGCGAGGAAAGGCTATGGACAAGCAAAACTGCTCTATGCTCATAGCATTACATATTTGCACGTGCTTCATTGAACCGAAGTCGCAGAGACGGCCAATGGGAAAATGCACACGCCATCGGAAACTTCACGCCGTTTTGCTTGGGACAATATACATACCAACCTGCGCGCCTCCAAAAGCCAGAAGGAAAGGATACAGTGAGAAGATCCATCCGATTTGCGACTCTGTATATCCCTGAAGCTGATGTGTCGCAACATACGCCTGGAAGGTGCCGATAGTATTCAGCAGCCCAGCGACCGGAAGTAGAGCACACCAGGCCCCAACAACAACAGTGTAAGCCCTCCAGCCACCTTCAACCCACAACTCTGCTTGAGTGTTCTCAACAAGTCCAGATTCCTATTGCTGGGTGATATTATGAGTCTGCTCGGCGAGTTCAGTACCGCTTGGAGGATGCAATGAGCTCGGGTGCTGCTGAAGTAATATTTCCCCCCGAATCTGAATGAGCGACATCACTGTGGTGAGTAGGAAAGAAGGCATTGTACGCTGAGGGAAGTGACGTCTTAAGAGAAAAGTCTTCGAAGTTCCAGCCGTGCTAAGTGGGGTAACCAGCAATTCGACCAGCAGCATTCAAAACAATGTCACGCAACAACCATAAGACCTGTCAACTCCACATTCGAATGTAGCATAAATGTATATATAGAGATGAATTCTGCTTGTTTAGAATTGTCCCTAGTACTTTGTATGCCACCCTTTTGCAGCAATTAATGCTTCGCACCGTTCTTTCATACCCTTCCCTAGCGAGTTGAATACAGTGTTCTCAATGGATGGAGTGGATTCCACTCCATGGATAGCGTGGAATCCATGGCTTCCATGCTATTCCTGTTGTAGTAGGGATCGTTGTCGCCTCTGCACGGTCTATATAAAGTCTTAGCACAGTGTTAAGGTCAAGAGGACCTTAGATTCCAATGAATCAACTCCTGCTCAATTTGTTTCTATCGTATAATTCCAATCACGCCTTCTTTGTCCCAATATTTAAGACACTGACAAGCCTCGATAACATCCTTTTGAAGTATATTCCGTCTATCAGACACCATCAACCCTGCCTGGCTAAATACCCTGTCAACTTCTGCACTCATTGCCGGGATATTAAGCAAATCAACTGCCATCTGGGTAAGCCGTGGATATCGCTGCTGTCTACTAATCCAGTAGGCAACAGGGTCCTCGCAAAAATCCTCTGGCTCTTTCGATATCCAGTCCTCGCTACTCGAAGCTGAATGGCGCTTTCGATCATCAAGTAGCAAGAGTTCCAGCGCGTTTGATTGTCTTGTGCTAGTTCGCGGGCTCTGAATCTGCCAGAGTTGCCAGTCTCTGGCCATACTCGTTCCTGGGTCATGTGAAATCGAGCTCGACGTTGAGAACTTCGATATATCCAAACTACAAGGTTATGCAGTCTTCCAATAGGTCCACGAGAGCGCCAGAGTTGGAGTTGAAGCTTTACGTCTGTTAAAGAGTTCGTACAATCGATCTCAAAGGCGTCTGGATCACTGCCAAGGAGCTTCCTAGCAATGAGGTTGAAAACGTGGCCGATACAGCGAATTCGGCGGTACTTCTTGTTGAACCGGAACTTCCTCGAGAGCTTCTCCAGGACCAAAGGCAGCTATGCGGGGATCCAGGCCGATAAGCGGCCCGGCTGTAAGCTATGTGACAGTGATACGTAAAATCTTGGCCGCTCCCCAAGCCATTTTCACCTGTAAACCTTCTACGTCAAGGCCGGCGACTGTGTAAAGATATGGGTCCAATGTGTGATACCGTCACGCTCCCACAGCAGGTGGAGCGTGAAGTCTGTGCTAGTCTCCTGCCCCGACTGCCCTGATACTCATGTGCAAACTCTCTCCCAACAGTAACATAGTGGGCCCCTCGCCGTACTCACCCGCGGCATATCGGGAGCGGCCGCAACCACAAGGGAAAACCTCCTCCCGCTTCAAATCATCTCCAACTCCGTCCATGCCTCGACCGCAAGTTGCACGTCTGTGTGTAAGGGTATCATCGCAGTATCCGTGCTCGTCAATGCATGCTCGTTGATGTGTGCTCGTTGATGTGTGCTCGTTGATGTGTACTGGTTGGTGTGTGCCGTATGGCCGCATGTATGGGGGCCACAATGCGCTTGCCTGCGAGCTCGGACGCTGCTGTCTGCTGTCTGCTGAGGGTCGGAAAGGGTGGAGGAAACCCTTGAAGGACGAGAGCATGTCTGAGAGGATAGAGCCCATGAGGTCCTCCGCCGTCCCTAGTAGCATCTGTAACCACCGTGCGAACGCATACTCACAATGCCGGAGCAAAGGAACTGCCCGTTCACACTCTCTTGTCTGGACCCGAAGTGTCCGAGTTTCCAGGCGTGACAGTGATAGAGCCCAACAACCTCCGCACAGTTTCATGAAGGCGGGCACCACTCTGCCTAGTGTCCTGACTTTCGGAGGTGATGAGCTCTTTGTGTGCGGGTGCTACTAGCCACCACCATATGCCTGCTGCATATGGATGGACATCCCAAGCCGGTGCCGGGTGTCGCGCACGACTGCCACTGAGATCCTCCAAGAAGACGGGTCGCTCACCACCCTAAGGATCCTAGAGGAGTGGTGGTGAGCTGCGGATCCGAATTCGCGGTCGCAGCCACCGGTGGAAAAAGCCGTGGCCCTGCCTTCCATCTCCTCTGCTCTGCCATCAGTCCAAATACGCCTCACCGCACATTCATCAGGCTGATGCCCAGGGGACACCTCGCGGAGGTGCAGAAGTCGGATTTCGTCCAGGTTTGAGTTAGGATAGGGGGTGTGGGAGCAGCTCGACCGAACCATCACCCTTCCCTCATCTTTGCGGCAGATCTTGGCTTCCTCAGGCGGCAGCAGCCAGGCCTGCTGCTAAGTGCTGATCCTCAGCACCACGTAAAGGTGTCTGCCCTTCGCTGGGGTATAAAACCTGGTCGTGTCATCGTCGCTTACGAGCGACATGGCTGAAGACATTGCCGCTTTGAGCTCTAGCGTTTGCGGCTGGCAGAAGCTAGTTACAGAAACGGCAATCACGCAACCCTCATCAATGAATGCGTCCATGATGATGCGCAGTATCCGCACTCTGTGGGCACATTGCCGACCAGCAGAGAGAATGCGCTGCGCTGCATTTTGAGAAGACACTTTCAGTGCGAGACGCAATCAACGAATGTGATTGCCCTGTCCTCAGTCGACTATATACGAACTACTCTCATCCCGTTGACTGCCACGGGACATGCGACGAGCTGGCAGCGTCCGTTGGCGTTCCGAACGACCTGCTCTTGCCCTGTTCGAACGAAAAAAGACCTTGGCAGAAAAGACCCGTTGATGTCTCCGAGAGTACGCTTGTTGATCTGCCCCACTACCTCTTGACTGCAACACATTCGGAGGTGGTATTGACTGATCCGTTTGGCGACGAACTACAAAGCTGCTCTGAAAGTCACCCAGACTCTTTCCACCTGCCAGCTGTATGGAGGTGCAGATCTTTCCCTATACCGCAGGACTTGCCGTACCCTGTGGCATTGCACAGATCAGTTGACACAATGGTCGAATGCCCAGGGTGGACGACTTACGGCACACTTGACCCATACCATTCCTCCAGCCTCTCGAGAGGGAAAGGAAACCGTAGCTCAGGCTCGTTACTCAGCTTTGCACGAGCAAGCAACGAGCGGAAAACCCGTAAACGCGGTCCCGAGAAATCAGGCTTGTTTAGCTCTCTGCTAAGCAGTTCGATGCCAGCTGGTCGCATGGTGAATGCAAAAAGTGGAATCAGCTTCTTCATCGGAATGCGCATTGTCGACTGGTGTTAAGCTTGCACAACGGTGAGATGGAGAAGGGTTGAAGAATGGACGCACGTAGAAACAGGGCCAGGAGCAGATGCAGGCCATGCCAAGCCAAGTCAAGGCGGTCAAGGATGCCGTGCACGCAATGGTACACATCGCGCAACTCGTCGAGGTAGGTGATTTCCTTTTCTTCGGCAATCTTCTGCTTCAACGCCTCAAACTGGCGTCATCGTAAGCACGTCGCTTGTGTATGGACTCGGTGTGAGAGACGCAACTGAGCACTGAGAGGATACGTCGATCCTACGGCTTCTATTCCCATAGGGGATTGGTCTGCTCAAGCGCGAATCAGCATTCCCATGGGGGCAAGCAGCCCGTGCGGGCAATTGGTCGGTTGGTTGGTTGGTTGGTTCTTGATTAACGTCTGGTGCAGCCGCTTTTCGCGGCTATGCAGACGGTGGTCTATCTGGTTGTATCTATCTAGTACAGGTTGAGAATCTCTATGGGGTCAGGGGCCTCTACGGATTCCCCTATCCCCTATTGTGCGCTGTGGTACCCAAGGAACTCAGTGCCTGCCTTGTGTAGTCTCACTTTCCGGTACAGCTCCGTATTGTCCAAGGAGCCTCGTCAGGATCATGAAGCGTGCTGCTCTTTTGGCCTTCGAAGGTGTATTGAGGATGCTTTTGAGATACATTCTCTCTCTCCTTCCGTCGCTCCCTTCCCAGATCTCTCTCCTGAGGTCGTTGAATCTCGGGCATGTCAGAAGAATGTGTTTCACTGATTGGTTGCCCCTGCCGCACGAGCATGAGCTGTTCGTGATGCCTGGTACTCGTCTTTGGTAGAGAAATTCACGTAGACCGATCTTCTCTGTCCGCATTTGGACGATGACGGAACTGATAGGCTTGGGGTTCGATGTGTGTAGTTGCAGTATGGTTGGTGTGTGGGCTGGTGTTAGTGCTCGCGTAGTCTTGCCCCTGGTCTCGGCTCTCCATTCTTCCTGGAACTGGCGTTTCAGTTCCGTCCTTGCCGCCGTTCTCAGGGTCTTGAGGTATTGGGGTGTTGGGGCAGTGTCATCCGTGTTCGTCTGTGTGGTCCTGGGTAATTGGTCCATGTTTGCGATAAGCCCCTGTGCCAAACAAGCCCGTGCGGCAGCGAAGCCCATACGGAACGTAAGCCCACTTGGGCGATGAGACCGTATGCTAGCCAGTTCCCGTTACGCCCAAGCCTATGAGGATGGATTGACCCCATGGGCTTGCTATGGCACGGGCGATTTGGATGTGCGGATGAACTTGGCTGTCGAAATTTGCACATTTTGCTTCCTACATTTTAGTTCCTGGATTCCGTGGTAGTATTTTCATCTGCATGCTAGCGACGAAAACAAAAAGATGAAGTAAGATCAAGATAACGCTATATTTGGCGGGTCTAGGGGTGAGGCAGAGCTCACGTTCGCCGCCACGCTGATTCTTCCATTCATGCACGATGGTAGAGTATAAGGCAATGAGGCATGTAGCCTTTCTACTCCTCTTACATCTTCAGGTCCTTCCAGGATGGTTTTTACACCCGGTGTAATACACCTGTTTCAATTGAACCTGAACATCGGCTTATGTTCGCTTCAATTGAACACGGCTTCTAATTTGTTCAATGGTCATCGGAGACTGATAAACCCGCGGGCCGTGTCTTACCAAAGTTCCAAACACGCGTTGATCCTGATCACAGAAACTACCATGGAAGAAACCTATCTGCTGTCTTCCAAGAAGAAGGGTAAGAAAAGGGTAAGAAAGTTAAGAAAAGCGACAGAATGTTCTTGTCGACTCGACTTCATACCTACATGGACTCAGCACCAAAATCTATCCTATGACCCTTGTCCTGCAGTATATCACTAGAGAGAACGCTGTGACTACAAGACCCAACTGCTCCGATTGATAACCAAGTAGACCTCCTCATAGCGGCGCTTAGACGGTTCCCGGAGCTCAACCCTGTGGTCGACTGTCCACTGCTTCGTAGTAACGTTAGAAGGCTCCCTCACTTCTACGTTGTATGCCTGCCTCGCACTGTCACTCTCGTATGCTAACTCGCGCCTGTGCGTGCTTCTGTAGCTCCTCTCCTCGCTGCTACTGCTACTACTACAAGGACCAGCTTCAGTGTTACTGGTGTACGGAACCCTCTCCCACGAACTCGTTCTTGCGACTCGAGTTCGTTCTCCTCGGACGACCGTAGTGCTCTTTGGAGCAATGTGATCGTTCCAAGTCGTGACGATCTGGTTGCGATAAGGGTATTGCGATCCCCTTCTGACGGCTGCCAGCAACTCAAGAGCGGCACGGAAGGTGCGTGGGATCTCGACGTGTATCATCGTGCTGTCGTCTGAAGCAGTGCTGAAGGTGCGACTGTCTTCCTCGTAGAGATGGGCTGTGACGGTCTGAGCGAGTGGGTATCCTGTCGAGCACAGCTACGACCCTTCAAGTGCTCGCATATAAGGGTGTGCGCAGATAAAACAGGCATCCGCATGGTCTTCGAAGGCATGAAGGCTCGACAACTCTGGCTTGTTCGGTGGGCGACGAACGGAGGTCACATGAGTTCGGGGGAAATGCACGCGTGGATGTTTGAAGGTCATGTTCAGCACACGTTGGAGGATTGCTGTGGGTTTGCTGGGAACAACGGTGATGATTTATAGGGGGAGCAAAGTCCCAGAGCTGGACCGGGAGCTGAGTTTGCAGATCCAGTTCGGGAGTCATGGTCCAAGTCTGCTACCAGCTCGTGAACTGTATTCCGAAGCACATCGAGTACGGGATAGGATTTCAGAACCATATGCCTTGATCCGTCCGTCTCATATATGCAGAGTATACAGCAAGCATCGTCCGACATGATGAGCTCCCTATCGTTTTGCTTACCACGGCAGATCGACTTCTCACAAGAAGACTGCTGGACATAACAGGACAAGTGCGGTTCACTCACAGCCTTCGCAGCAGACACAACGAGAGAAGAACAGAAGACAGCGGAGAAAGAGCGTGTAGTCGAAGCGGCATATAAGTAACGGCTACTCTCTCATAACGAACGTGCGTCTCCGCGTTCCTACTGTATCCGTTCGAGACATATCTTCCATCTTCTCATCGAGGTTCTCTCAGCTATCAGTACATGCGGTTTCAAGCACTGTGATCCCGGTGACATCTGGAGGAAGTCATCCTGAAGATGTTAGCGGTTGCATGAAGGTCCCAGCGACACTGGCTTACCTTGAGCAGATCAGCGCATGATCCAGGGTCGGTTCGTGAGAAAAACCTCCGAGCTGCGTCCGACCATCGGTCGGGTTGTGTCAAGGTACGGGAGTTTGGGTCCCGCATGCTCGTGCCGGGCTCCATCAGGGCCATCAACACCGAGCCAATCGCTCTGATGTCAGCCCCCTCTTCAAGAGCGTCAGTCCGCAGCATGCTCTCCCCGATGTTTGCTGTGTGAATCTCAGCAAACGTCTGCCGTAGACACTCTCACGATACCTACCAATCTTAACAGATCCATCCCTTGACAACAGGGTGTTTTGACAGCTGATACCACCGTGGACGATGTTGAGCTCGCTGTGTATATAGTTGATCCCTTGTAGAACCTTCACTAGGTCATGTTTAGTCCAAGACGATGCACAGAAGTCGACGAACCTCTGTACACACAGCCGCAATCTCATACTCCGTTAGGTTGCCGCGGGGACTGGCTTGTATCTCTGTCAGTGATACCGACATAGGCTCGTATACCATGTAGAGTACATCTTCGTGAAGAAACGAGTCGAGGATGTTGACGATGTTGACATGTGTGGTGAAGGTAAGGCTGCGAGCTTCCGTCGATCTGCTCTGCTTTACTGCCACGATCGGGAAGCTGGATTCCACTCCGTGCGCCAGTATGGCTGGTCCAGCCTGGTCTTCTTCGAGAAGCTTCCGATACTTGTGCCAAGGGCTTCCGAGGTTCCACTTCCTGGCTTGCGGACCTAGGGAACTGCCAGAACTTGAGAAGAGGCTTTGACCAGGATTGACCTTGAGAGGTAACCTAGGTACTGGAGTAGTGTGTTCGTGAACGAACTTGCGCTTTTGCAAGGTTGGACGACGTCCCTGCATCTCGAGCGTGGGTGGTTGGACAACACTCCGTGGGTTCGCAAAACCACTACCAGTACTTCTTGGGAAGACAGTCACGCTCCTCCCAGGTATGGGTGCGGGTGCGGTCGCTGGTACAGAGCTCATTGTGGTGGTCTATCGAGGACGGATGTCTGAGAATCTGATTGCTGGATGCCCGCAGTCTTCTTTATATTGGGCGTCCCTCGGCGGCTAAGTCTGAGCGGCTATCCCGTGGTCATGCATGCATGCATGCATAGCTATAATTGGATCATCATGGTCTACAGATACTGGAGTGGAGCGTAGCTGTTGTTGTCCATTCGCGGAAGACGCCGTCATCCTTGACTCATGGTGCACCATCTAGATGACATTACTCGGCCCCAACTCCAGTCGCATTCGCTTTTGCTTGGTGCGATCTACATCTATAAACTTACGCTTTTGCATCGGAAAGCCGACCCTGTCGCACTTGCAGCAGAGCAGGGCGCCCGGAGTGCCGTGGTCGGGAAGGCCGAAAGTAGCATCGAGTCTCTGCTGCTTTACGAACCACTCTATGCTTTGTGGAAAACCACTGATCCTCCGACGGGTCTGATCGCTTGTTCTCAGGTACATGGACATGGTGTCTGTTGGGTGTCTAACGTAGAACACCAGGCGCTTACTATACCGGTGACACCACGTGCAAACATCGTCCCGGCCATTGAAGTCTGCCAGAGTGCCACTGTCGGTGACAAACTCCAGCTGCGACGTGTAGACTCGTTTCATAGCATTGACGATGGCTGTGCCGTTGTTACGACACCGGATGGAGCCTTCGCAGCGGTAGAACCCCGACTCGAAGTGAGGAAGGAAGTCCAGTTGGAAGTAGAAGCAAGATATCAGAAGAGCCGAGACGAGTTCGGCAAGACTACTGGGTCCGCTGGGCTGGAAGTGAACACTACGACGCAGCGTCTCCATGCAGGTGACGTCGTCGATGGACGGGGCATCTGTCATCCCGACGTTGAAGCGGAAGTAGTTTTGTCTGGACGTGTCGTCGAGACGGTTCTCCACTTCTTTCCAGGTGTTCTCTCCGTCGAGGGACGACATGAACGATCGGCACAGTCGCGGGATAAAGCCGTCGTTGAGAAAGTGTCGGAAATGCGGTGCTCGAGGAGACTGGAGCTCGGGCGTACCTGTCCCCAGGGAGAGGACCACATCCGGGATCGAGTGTTCGGGCCAAACATGTCGACTCTCCCACAAGGCGAGGTTGATGGGGTTGTTGTGCTTCAGGCCGCCATCCTGGAAAGCGCCGTAGGCGGCTATGTTGGCCGGTCGAAACAAACTACACGGAGTCAGACTGGGCGTCTAGGAGTCTGGTTTCTGCACTTACATCGGTGCTGCTGACGTCGCTCTTGCACTTTCGGAGCGTTAGTAGTCAAACGAGTGTCACTTCACTTGAGAGAGGTCGAACTCACGCTTCCCACACGCATACTTCGTCCTGAACGTTCTCATGGCGTAAGAGCTTGTATCCTGCCTGCGATCAGTCTACTGATCGGAAGTGGTTGTGGTTGTGGTTGTGGTTGTGGTTGCTTACCGCAGGCTCTCTTTCTTGTTCCCGGAGAGTTGTAGTTCGAGAACAGGAAGGGCGATGCGTCCGAGATCGAGGTTGCTGTGACCGCTACCTTCGTTCCAGACGGGCCAGACATCGGAGCGTCGAACATCCGTCTGGAAGGCCCAAACACACCCTTCAAGCAGCCATCCGATATCCAGCACTTGAAGTAGCCGCGAAGTCGTGAGAGCAACGAGGCTGCTGGTCCCTGACGGCTGGAGAAGAACTGCTTCACGATCAGCTCGAACGTTTCGCTGCAACGCGTCGCATCCCACCGATACAGGAACAGGATCAGCACGATAAGGCCACCTGTGGGTCGTTAGCGAGATGCACAAACACCGCCGGGAACAGAGTGTACCAGAACTGGTGCCAAGCGCGAGATCGAAGAAGTCCTGCAGAGCGCACTCGGACCCGAGTTTCTCCTGCAGTAGCATGAGAAACTCCAACGGCACAACCCCTCGAGTGCCACCTCCATCGATGCTGAGCAGCCGCACTCCACTGGTCGGCGGCTTCAGCTTCGCCTCCAGAGACCCTCGCGATACGCAAAGCAAGCACCGATCGATGCTGAAGTGGTGCTCCATGCCGATCATCGCCTTGCCGAAGATCCTGACGCAAGTGTCGCAGATGGCGTGACCGCAGTCGAGGACGTGCTCGGGGCTCCTGAGCAGGCAGTAGAGGCAGCTCTTGTTGCACTTCGATGTGGTCCAGATGTTGCCCTTGGACCGGACGTTGCTCCAGTGCAGCTCTGCTGAGGTCGCATGTCCGGTCTCAAGGTACTGAAACTGACTGGAGAAGTTGTTCTCGACCCTCCGACACTGGTAGTCGACGAAGCTTTCCACGTCGAAGACTTGCTTCAGAGCATCTCTGCAAGCAGACATGTACACCGTCTGAAACACGCTCCGCGGCTCGAACACTGCAGAACACGTCAGTATCGACACTCCACGACCCGCAGGAGAGGGCCCGTACGGTGTGCACCAGGCGGATACGCATTCATCATCATGCTCGATGCAACGTATGATGCACTACACTCGTAGGGAACTGCATGCTTCACCCCGAGTCTGATGAAGTTCTGCAGATGACTGCTGTAGTCAGCAGCGGCGAGACCCTGATACTTGCGCGTAGCTCGTATGAAGCTGAAGGGCTCTATTATCGTGCTGGCAGTGTGTCGCAACACCTCCCGGTACAAGGCCTCGAGGTGGACCGCAGAGAAGAGCCAATGACGTCTCCTATAGACCTCTCTCATTTCGTCCGCTTGTCTGAAGACCTCCTCCTTGAGGGACCGGTGGCGTGCGAGAGGCGAGAGTGACTCGCCGGAAAGGTAGACTGTCGAAACGAGCGAGAAAAGGTCAGTGGTGCGGAAATGCGTCCGTTCCTGGAGCTGAATGTAGAGCTCTCGCACTTGCCGTCGACTGTGCTTAGCCTCGTTGAGGACGATGACCAGCCGCGGTCGAACATCAGCTGGAAGGTTTGTGAAACTGCCGAAAGCGGCCCAACGCACGAGACAGTTGGTGATGTCGTCGATGTTGTCAAAGTCGTCTGCAAACAGGGTGAGCACGCTACAAAAGGGCAGTATGACCCTTGTGAAGACCACGTCCACAATCATCCGCGTGTTGGGTGACTGCCACTGGATGGGATGTGTTGTGTTTTCGTGGCACGTGCCAGACGCTTGCCGCGGTAGGATCGTTCCGTCGATGGCCCCGTCGGCGAAGATGATGGGATTGTTGCAACTGATCGACGCCGTGTCGAGTCGTACACTGGCAAAACCGTTCGCTCGGTTTCTCTTCAAGTTGTTTCGAGGGAACAGCTCCCGGAGCGCAACGTCTTTAGCTTTCTTGCCCATGAAGAAAAGCAAAGAAGGAGTCTGAGAGGTAGGATCGGCCATCTCCCATATGACGCGTTTGAGCCTGCTCGTGTCAGTGAGAGTGAAGTCCTTGGCTCCAGCCAGCTGGAGCCACGCAACATGGTCGCAAGCAACCATGGCTGATGATCGGTCACATGAGATGAGACTAATTGTGGGAGGCAGGAATGACGTTTTAAGTAATGAACGTAACTAAGCGCGCAGACGTGCCCGACCAAGAATAGACAGCCGCCAGAATCTGTGTTCAAGCTCAGGATCTGGGAAGAGAAAAGGAGCCCTTCTGCCAACCTGGCAGAGTTCTCGTTTCGAAACCAAGACAGACAGACAACCAAGGTCAGACATCCAAGGCTGACAACCAAGGCATTGATCGAAGAAGACATGGCCGATTCGGATGCGGAGCCCGATAGGGACGAGTTCCACTTCACCCAGAAGCAGGCTCACTATCGTGGCAGAGCCAAGGTAAAGCTACTCCATCTGGCGTTCGAGGGGGAGCATGTGCCAGGTAGCCGGTGGGTAGATGAGAAGAACGTCCAACGACTCGTCCAGGTGTTCGAGACCGAGGGGTGCTACCGTCTGGAGCCCGAACACTTCGTGCCTGCGCTTGTCCGGCAAGCTGACTTGGACCACGCTTTGGCGGCATCCGGATTAACTCAAGCCGAACTGCTGGACTGCGGCACTATTCCACCAACCCTCAGCTTGCCGAGTCAATGCTCGCTGCTCTGTCTGCACGGAAGGCATCGTGTTGAAGCCGCTCATAGACATCTCGGTGCGTTTGAGAAGTGGTGGGTGGTTGACCTCTACATCGATGGTGATGCGCATTGCAGCCCCAGGACCATTCAGTTCATTGCTCACTCGAGGCTCAGATCTACCTCACGATACTATCACAGTCCTTCGAACAGAGTACTCCAACGCGAGGGCGTTTTGCGACGGTGATGTGTTCCGCAACCTTCGCTTCCACCAACAGCGAGGGGACTTGGCGCAGGCTGGGAAATGGCTCGCAAGACTGTCGTCGAGCAAGCAAAGGGACGTCAGGAAGCTGCTCACGAAGAAGGACCGTCTTCGAAAAGCATTCGACGATCTGCTTCCTTTCATCGGTCTCTGGGCACCGTTGCAGCTAGGCACCTTCCACCGAATCCTCACCCTCAACTGTGATGAGGTAAGGCTAGACCTCGATGCTACGGAACGTCGCTGAACGTTCTCAGGAGCTCGTACACTACCTGCACCACATACAAAGGACCTGGTCTCGTATACTTGGCAGCGATGAAAGTCTCAGAAGCCTGCTAGACGCAAACACGGTCTACTCCCTACAACTTCTCGCTCCCCGTCATTCACTACGCGACGATGACGAGATCCGGTCGCGCATGGAAGACGGCCGACTCTTCCCCACAGTCACCGACCGCGCCGTAAGGGCCAAACTGCTGCACAACACCCAGCAAGTCGAGGGTCGGATACCATCGTTGCACACGTTCTTCGAGGACACCAAGTATCTGGAGCCGTGTGCGAAGGTCGTGAAAGCGCTGTTGCCACCCGGGCTCAAAGGATCGGTGAGAAAAGCCATAGAGCAGAGATATACAGGCAGAGACCAGACACCTGGCTACACCACTGTGCAGATAGACGAGCACACGAACGAGAGAGTGGCGGCGGCAGAAGAGCGTAGCAACGTTGAGTTGGGATACCGTCAGCTGTGGCCTTTCGCCATGCGTCACTTTCCTCAGCTGAGCGGCATCAACCCTCGAAAGGACGCTGGCAGGCCCAAGCCGAACGTCGAACTGCGTCTGGAACTACTGCCCAGATTTGCCAAGCTTGCGTGTTTCCTAGGGGTTGACTCTCCCGAGATAGCCAAGATGCAGAGCAGAGATCCCGTCGACAGCATGGTTCAGGAGTTCCTTAGAAAAGCTCGCCCTCCCGACCTGTATGCAAACGACCCTTCTTCTTTCGACGGCGACGTCGAGCAGATCTGCGCTATCGTCAAACGGACGCATCCTCGGCCTTTGGACCATGCACCTCCAGCGACTACAGATGACGTTACCCCGCAGCCCCTCCTACACCGGTGTGGAAGACCGTTCGAGCAGTCTCATGCTTCCGATCGGAGACATCTGTTTCTGAAGCCCGTCTACGGCAACCAGACCAATGAAGTTCCGAAGCGATACCTCAAGCTCATTCGGCGTAAAGCAGGATGTATTCTTCGCTTTCTTCGGCCGGCCCTCGGGGATCTTCGATGCCGGTCTAGCCAAGCGCCCACAAGAGACACTAGAAGTCGCCTCACCGGACTCTTCGGACCCTTGGGCCACGGCGAAATCCAACCTTCAGTACGGCAGCGGGGAACACCATGGAAGAAGCGATCACGAAGAACAAGAACAGCGGGAACAGCGCACAGGATCAAGTCCCGTGTTTGTGCCAGGAGAGTCAGGCGCCCAAGTCTTGTCCCCGGCGACTGACCAGCAGCCGTTCAGCGGTATCACTCGGAACAGCCAACGGCACGACGAAGTCATTCGAGGCTGCATCCCCCCTGACGCCGATGAGAGGACGCTTACGACATTGCTCAGGACCCCACGGAGCCGCCCTGTAATACTCTACTTCTACGAGACAGGGTTCTATCTTCTGGCTGCCGAGCACTCGCGGCTTCTTCAGGAGCAAATAGCTGACTACGCTAACAAGCACTGGTTCGCCATCGTGTTCGAGAGAGCGAGGAGCTTTCGGCACGTGAGGATTGGGGAGGAACTTCGCGAGGTTGCTTCTCATGCCAATCTCATCCTCGTCGGCCAGAAGGAAGAGCATCGACGTGTCAATGGGAACAACGATGCATTGTCAGATAGCACGATAAGAGCAGTCTTGTATCTTGCAAGGATGTTTCTGCCAACGACTGAGACAGCTGCAGAGTTTACCTCACTTTCGACACAGCGAGTCCCGCCAGGGAGCAGCAGAGCCCGCACAGATCTCCTTTCCGACATCCTTGGAACATGGCCTTTCTCGCTGGCACCAACAAAGGTATGTTCCAGCGTCGGAAAGCAAACTACTCATGACTGAATCGTGTCAGGTACAACAACTACTAGAGGCCGAAACCGGGTGACTCACGAGTTGTTCTGGTACAGAGGCCTGTCTTGTATCTCCGCCTCGACGCGTGCCGCATCTTGATTCTGGGCAGGTTAAACGATGTGTTGCAGGTGGAACGGGTGGCACGCACCACGATACTGATGGCGACGTCCCGCGGGTTGACGTGAAGCAGCTTTCTCAAGTCCAGTTCGTCTTGACGGAGTAGCCACTGATCTACTTCATCCACAACCCACTTCCTCGAGTCACTGTCCCAGAGAGCTGGAAGATGAGACCTTAAGATTCTGAGTCTTGCTCTGATCGCAAGGGCTTTCCGTTCTGAACCACACTTCTCTCTGAGCAAAGCCGAACACGACTCCTGTGTCACGCGACGCGACGAAAGATAAACTACCAAACAGTCCTCCGTTGCCGTCCAAGGTCTGCGTTGCATGCCGCCCGAGCTTTGACGATGTTCTCCGAGCGGAGCAGGTAGCCAACCTCAAGAGATGCAACCCGCAAGCCCCACTTTTACTCTGTTCTTCTCCTCTTTCCACCATTACCACCTGTGTTGTCTTTGCCGTCCTCGGCATTCCCAACACTAACCTTATGACACGTCATCAGACTAGCACTTACATCCTCCTTGAGCTTCTCAAAAGACTCGCCGATCTCGCGGGTCCAAGGCTGCAGTTGGTCAATGTACTGCAAGAGTCTCTCAATCCGTCTAGTCGACCAGTTAGTGGCGGATCGCAGCTGGGGTGGGTAAGGGCTGCCGTACCCCTCATGTTCGTGAAGTCTGATGTGATGTCAACATCAGACCCGCCCGAGAAGCAGAAACCCGCTTACCGATGTTCAAGCGTTTTCACCAACTCATACAAAGAGCCAATCATCGAGGAGTGCGCGAGCGACGGCGTTGGTCCTTGGAGGGAGTCCACGGGCGGCGCGTCTCCTGACCGTGGTTGTGAACAAGGATGCTGATCGTCGCAAGTGGAGTGCTGTGCCGCTTGAACAGGAGCCGTCGCTAGATGCGGCACAGCAGACCTCGCATCCGGCAGTTCTGCCTGATGCTGTTGGGAAGCGGGCATCCAGTCCTCGGCGGAGGCGTCATTCGTCCATTGCGCAGTGTCTGGAGCTGTGAAGTCTGGCATGATGTTGAAGTCAAGGTCGAAGTCGAAGTCGACAGGGTCGAGGACGGGACTCCCGTACTCCGCACTTGTAGCTAGCTCGCCTGTGAGGCTGCTGAGGAACTCCTGCCAAGTATGATCACTCGTAGGATCTGTGACATACATCTCTTGTGCCATTACAGTTCTGTTGGTCTGAGGGTCAACGAGCAGTTGAGCACAGATGTACAACTGAGTGTCATTCTCCCAACGCTTCGAGCTTGAGTAGTTATACTAGGGTGGTCAATCATCCATCCAATCCGGATGAGTTCAGAATGTACGCCCGACGTGATGGATCCTACGTAGAGAAATTAAGCGAAAGTTTGAATCGTCTCAGTAGAACCCGTCACGCCCGGCGTAGATTCTGAATTCATCCGGATTGGATGGATGATTGACCACCCTGACTGTTATACCCATCACAGCATGGCGCATAGGTGTGTTCAATAAGGTGTGTGATGGGCCGCACTAGCGGCGGCGGCTCCATTACTATTGGGTTGCAGTGACGGACGGTGCAGGGGTTGAACACCTGGTCGCAGTGACGGACTTCAGCTCCCCGCGCGTGCTGCGCGCCTATCCTAATCACATTATTGAGAACAGCCGCGGGATTCAAAACGGCTGCAGGACCAGAAGCGGATCAAGGGCCGTGAAGTACTTGCTTTCTCGCACCACCACTCTATGATCTTCCCTCTGTCATCGTCAAAACTACGTCTTCGACTGTCTCTTGTGCTCGCCACTCCATGCCCAAGGAACGCAGCCAGGCGGCCACATGGCAACGTCAGCGTTCAGTGCTGGCCCCGTCGGCTTCGCGCGATCGACTGGTTTGGTTCCCCGTGGAAGAACCCGTGGAAGAAGCAACACTACGAAAGTTGCGCGATTCACACCCGAGTCGTTCCTGGAGGATCATCACGGACTTGTACAACGGTAGGGTCAGGCCTGAGCGAGCTCGCACAGTCGACTCCGTGCGTCGTAAGTGGAAGCGTATGAGAGAGCTGGAGGAGCAGAGTAAGCTCGGAGGGGCCTGCTGCCTCAAGAGCAAGGACGAAGACCGCCGTGATCTCGACATCACATGGTGTCGATCTCTGGAAGATCAATGTCAGCACGGCGAGATAGAGCAAGGCTTGACCTACGACCACGAGGTATCACTGCACCCATGCTCCGCCGAAGTGTCTTTGCTCACATGTGTTGTTACAGGTGCTTTCAACGGCAAAAGGTGGAGACATTGCCGCGGACGGATTGGGTATCGCAAGGCTCGACGGAGCGTTATACACTGTGCCTAGCGATGCTTTTGCGTGGGTGACTTATGAGCCATGCGTCTTCGACTCCAGGACCGGGGCTGTAGCTACGGCGTTGAAGGCGGCTGGTGGAGGCTCAGTAGGCGCTTCACTCGTGGGTTCAGAGGGAGCCGTTTTCCCATCCGAGATATGCGCACGGCGAAGACAAGGCTTGGCAAGATGGAGTTGGTAGCGAAGGTCATAGCGTCGATGTGGTCAAAGTCATCTGCAAACAGTGTGAGTACGCTACAGAAGGGTAGTGTGATCCTAGTAAAGACCGCAATCACAACTATCCGCGTGTTAGGTGGCTGCCCTTGAACAGGAGGGACGTGGAACCTGAAAGTGTGGGTGTGTGTTTGCGGCCATCCGACTCTGTGGGAAGCGGAAGTGGGCCGTTCTGTTGCGGGCGTTCTTCTAGACGCCCTGACGACCAGAGGCAACCCGACACTCTTTGACCAAGCTGCCTGGTGAGTCTGGATATAGAACTCCATGCCGCACGCCGTCATGGAAAGCCGCGCGCCAACGACAATGCTTCCGTTTCACAGCCGGATTGGAGGGCTTTGGGGGTGCTTATAGAGAGAGCTCGATCAATGGAGAGTAGTCCCCGCCGGGCCTCAGTGGTTCTGCAACTCTCTACCCAGCACGACGATATGTCCGCTGACCCTACTCAGTCAACGGTGAGTCCATCTGCTGCCCCCTCCTTCCGAGAAGCTGGAGCTTACTGAAAAGTCCACCCACTATTGCGTGCATTGCACGACTTGTAGCCGAGGTTCGGACTGAGGTTTTCTCAGAGAGTTCTACGATGCCGAAAACAGGCTTGTTCAATACTCCCGCAGCCTGGAAGCCCAAGTGGCGGCGAACCGACTAGCGCTGATGTCTCTTCAAGAGCATTACTCCCGGTCGCAAGCCATGCTGTGGGCTTCGGAGACCTCCAAGGCCGGCATCGAGGACGAAGTTCGACGCCTACATGAAGCGCACCATGCAGCCCAGGAAGCACTGAACAGCGAGCTGCGAGACGCCCGTCAGGTACAGCAGGCTACCCAGAGCGCTCTGGAGAATGAGACGGGACGACTTCAGGAAACCGAGAAGGAGCTCAAGACCGCCATGGCTGCCGCAAGGAAGGTCGGCGACATGCTGAGCAGTCTAGTCCACGCCGAAGAACTCAACGAAGACATTGGCGACACGTTCAGGAACTATCTTGACATCGCCGAGATAGTCATCGACAACGAGTTCAAGCGGCGTAGGATCCGGACTTGGAGAGACTCCTCACGGAAGGAGGCGGAGAGAGCCTGGCCCCGTCCGCAGATACACAGTGCAACACTGTAGGTGGCAGCATCAAAAGGGAGCCTGCTGCCTCCTCTGTTAGTTCATGCGAGTTCGGTATGTGTGCTCCAGCTGTCCAACAGACGAAGTAGGGCTGACGAAGCAGCTACCCCACGCTCAAGCGACTCTTTCGTCCCATTCGTGATGGATGAGAACGCCCAAGCGACGGACGCGCCACCGTCAGCAAAGGAAGCGTGGGACGAGTATCGTAGAGACTGGCCACTGAGGCCAGAAGACTGAGCATGATGATAGACGAAGGGCGCACTCACACCTTACTCCTATCATCTTCGAGGGCGTCGATGGATGACTTGCATTAGGAAGCGTTGGCATCTTGTCTGTAGAGTGTTTGTAGTCGATGTCGTTGCCAAACCATCACACGTCAAGCTTGATCGACTCCACCATCTCATCACGTTGTCTTCTCTGTGGCTTGGTACGGTAGGAGCTATAGAAGGAGGTCAAGGGTAGAACTGTAGCCGCGCCAGATCTTGGCAGGGGAACACCAAGATGTAGACGTGCCGTGTAGACATCAGGCAAGCAGAGGGCGGCGATGCTGAGAGCGGTGTTTCTTGGTGCTTCTCGGAGGATAGAATGTCGTGGTCGGTCTTTTGGTGCAAGACGCCGGCTGTTACGGCCATGCCCCGACATATCAGACCAGGAAGCGAGGCGGATCGGGCAACGCATAGTAGATTATTTGGCTACACAGGGATTGGACAACCAGGTCCCGGTGTACACGACCACATACACCAGCGAAACGGATCCACAAACAAAAGCCGCAGAGCATGCTGGAGGCTGCGCATGAGACGAGTACGAGGGCCCTGAGGGCCCGTTTCCCTTGCCATAGCGTGCTTTCTTCTAAGGAGCCGTCTTGGTGCCGGCAGCGGCTTCGTCGAACAAGGTGGAGTAGAGCAGTCTGACGAGGCCGTGTACTTCCTCTCACACCACGTAGTTCTTAGCTTGTGTCCCGTATCGGAGCCTTGTGCCGGCAGTAGGTCCGCTTCGTGTGGAGGAGCCCGTTATGGACCCTTCCGGTTCAGGAACCAGGCATTTTGTTCCCGTTTCCAGACTCAGTCGTCACACCCAGAACTGGATGTGTAGAGTATATAAATGCACATTGTGCCTCGCATCTAGAGGTTCAGATCCCTTACTCTTCTACGCACAATTACACAATCATAGCCCATCCTCTCTGTCGACAAGCGGCTACAGCGACCTCAGCTCAGACTCCGTACGATTGTTCTGCAGGCTGGACCTGATATAGTTCGATCCATTCTCCGTGCACCTGTCCATCTTGTAGGCTAGACCTAGTGTACCTCTCTCACAGCTCTCGTGCACACATTCTACCAGCTGGACCTGGTACGTTCAAACCCTTTGTCTGTGTAGCTACCCGATCCGCAGGCCGGACCCGATACAGTCCAAACTTCTTTGTGTGCAGCCATCTGTTCAGTGTTCCGCCGGCGCGACTTGATCTGGAAAGTTCCACCCCGTAAGGACAGAGTTTCATCACAGATCGATTCGACACCACTACATCATGTTGTCATCACGAAGCAGCAGCAACGATCGAGGACGGTCTCTAGAAGTCGACACTCGGGCCGCGCAAGCAAGAGTTGAGGAAGAACTGTGTAACAAAGGGCCTTGCCTGAAAGGCGCCTTCGATCATTGTAAACCAGCTGTTCCAACGCGTCTCATTTGGCAAGGTGATTGCACGGCTAGCAAGCGCTTGAACTCGTTGTACAAGGCTAGATTGCGAAGCTTTACGGTAAACTGATATAGCTTAATCAAAGGCGTTGTTGCTCGCCAACAAGTGACTTCGGCGCCTTGTGAAAGGCCTGCAAGGACGTCGTCAAGCTCTTGTTCAGTAATCGACGCAGTGTACTCTGCGTGCTCGACTGCTGCGTCGTCCTTTGCGAAGAGAAAGGCCTGTACTGCAAGATTTAGAATATGGCCAAGTCAGCGAAGGCGGTTCTCCTTTGCAGACCACGTCATGTTAATTGCTGCAAGCTGCTTTTCGAGTGCACGGCACATTGTGTCGTTGCAATCTGCGTTATCCCTGTAATGTAGCCGAGCCTGTCTGTGATCTCGTAGTACTGTAGTGTCTCAAAGATCTTTAAGGCAGTCTCTGTTCCGGAATGGCCGTTGTATGGCTGTGGCAGAGCGAGTAACGTTTTACGCAGTTGATTAGTTGAATCAATAAACTGCGCGTTGATTGCTTGAAACTCCTTCCTATTGCCGCCGCTAGATGTCCACGTATCCGTACAGAGGTGTATCTTCGACTTTGTCGAATGGAGAATGCGCTTAAGCTTGCTACGTTGCCGTTCGAAGGACCTTCGAATTCGACGTGGTACCGTAGTATGAGAGGCGTCAATTACGTTGTTTGCAGTCCAGTTGAACGCAAGGCATACTGCGTGAAACTCTTCCCATTCGACAACGTTGTGTGGCAGATTGCGACGCACAATAAGACGTGATATTGCCTTGTCCACTGTGTGCTTATTCACGGCCTCGCGCAGTAGCCGTAAGTAGCCGTATTGTCTTCTCCTCCGGCTCTACTTGTGACTTCCTCTCTTGTTTACTAAACAGCGTGTCTACTGACTGCTGGATAGCCTTCTTGCGCAGACTGTCGTCCTCGACGCAGTGGATTCTGTGTGTATCGAGCAGGTGCTTACGTGCATTCTTAAGTGTTGAGGTGCCTTCGTATTCACAGCTCTTATCAAGCGCACAGTACCACATCTTGTGACTAAAGCGGTCCTTCGTGTCTTCTCCTTCTTGCGCAGGCCTTGCGTGTGACCAGAGCTTGTGCGCTCGCTGGACGCGTGTCTTCTTCTTACGTAGGTATCGAGCTAGAAGAGGTTTAGGAGTTGGTGACTTTGGGGCAAGTGACGACGGCGTAGTGTTGCGTGTAGGCTCGTCATAATACGCAGAGGACAGCTCGGATAGGTCTGAAGTTGACATGGTATCACTTTGGGGCTCCATTCTAATGAACTGGATGAGAATCGAGCGCGTTGTTGGTGGTGGAAGCCTGCTGTACGCGCTTCAGAAGATTAGACGGTTTTGCTAAGCCCTAGAGTTAGTGATCCTATTGGCCAACTGAGCGAGCGGCACGCTCCGCACAACCTTACAAAGTAAGCCTATACAGCAGTCGAGACACCGTGACTTCAATTCAACTTCAAGGCCTTGAATTCAACCTCAATTCAAGGGTAAAATGACTGAATTTGAGGGCCGTGACTTCAATTCAACCCGCCCTATCGACATCTATGTTCACGGCGCTGAGCATCAACATGTCATAATCAAAAGAGTTGGTGATGGAGCATCGGAGGCTGAGGCATTGTTCCTAGTCTCCACATCAGCACTTTGCAAGATCTTGCACTGTCAACTCTAACAGCCCCTTTGCCATATTCCATACGTGTGGTCAACAGATTGTTCTGTCTCAACGTTAGGCTAAATGGTAAAGTAGCATTCGGCTGTGGAAAGATCCCTACATCTGCCTTGCATCATGACATGGTAGCTTCTAAAACCACCTCCCCTACACAGACCTCATAGCCACTGGGTGGGGAATAACTGGCCCAGACTTCTGAGAATCTATCAAGCTGTGGCAGTTGCCTTGCTGAAGCACGCAATCGTGATTCACGACAAGAAGATCAACACACTTTCGTGTTCACCCATGCCTGCATCATTCACCATCTTCCATTTGACATCTCTGACTTCTTTCTGACAGCTACCTCGTCATGATTCAGGAGCCCTCTCCCTCAGGAAATGGCTCGTCCAAACAGAGCAATCGAGCACTCGTCTAACTCGTGAGTCGTAGGAATAGCGCAGAGGGCGACATTTGTAGTATCTGCCTTGGGTTCGAAGCAAGAAGATGGGAATGGCGGCAAGAGACTGTGAGTTGATAGAGCGACGGTTTGATACTTGAGGGATAGGATTCAGAGTGAAGACTCTAGAGACTATCTAAAGATTAAGCTGGTCGCAAACAGTGCAATGACCAAGCAACTCAGCAGTCCCGCGAATGAAGCAAAGGCCAACTTCCTGGACCTTGACATGTTGCCCCGCTGGACAATTCTACCATCGACATCCTGTCGCACTTTTGGAATGGCGTAGAGAAATCCCACAGCAGCTAGCCAGTACCCAAGGGGGATCAGAATAGCCAGAACCAGGCGCACCCTCTGAACGTATGGATCGCTGTCAGGGTCGATGTTTCTCAGAGCCAGCGCCATGACTTGTGGCCCTGTGGAATAGATAAGAACCAGCACACTCAAATATATGGCAATGCCAAATGTCTTATACTGTGGCGGGAGTAGAAGTATAAGCAAAGAATTGAAAGCTCCCA
>NAJN01000519.1:0-21329 GCA_005059845.1 Cryomyces minteri | reverse complement strand
CACTGCGATTGATCGTCCACGCTACTATGCCACGCCATGCCAGCACGCAAGCGCCGAGGAAACCGAGAATCGCGCCGACACAGATGAAGACGGTGCCTTGTGGGAGAACGGACTTCTGCATGAAGGGCGCCCCGGCTGTGTAGGGTATCACAAGGGTAGGTATGCCGGCGCCTTCGATTGTGGGGAGGCCTGTGAGGTGGAAGACGGAGTTTGTGGTTGTGGATGCGGTGGAGCCACCGAAGGTCGCGGTCGCCGGGAGTGAGGACGAGGGGGGCGCTGGCGTGGTGACAGCTGTGGATGCGGCGGCCGTGGATGCATCGCTGGTCGCAGATGTGGGTGCAGCGCTCGTTGCAGCTGAGGTTGCGGAGGTGGCAGCCGTGGCAGTCGAGAGATTCGGGAGGTTGTTGAGGGTCGTGCCTTGAGCAGAGGCTGTCGCGAGAAGAGTGGAAATGAAGAGCAAGGACGCAAAGCCCATGGTCGGACACAAGCTGCACGAAGCCTTCATTGTGTGACAGGAGTTGTAGCGACTGTGTGTATCTCTGACCAATACCCGAGGTCCTTGAGAAGAAGGTCGATGTTCAGGCCTGGGGTGGTTGTCGACGTGCTATCACCGTATCGACTGCCTCCCAGATATGTTGTGTTTCCGCAACGAGTGACTGTGGTGAGTTGTGTCTTTATTAATCCTTGTTCTTCAAAAAATCCCCAGGGGATTGTGCTCGTGCTGTCGCCCCCTGTCTGTCTCCTGCGCCTCTCCTGCAGGCCGCCGCTGCAGCCCAACAACTGCGCGATCTGTCCGGCGACGCCGGATGAGATATTGAGTGTGTTGGGAATTGCCGACGTGTCGCACAGTGCTCGTGAGGCTGATAATAAGTGATAGAGATGAGATGTTATGACCCAGGATCGTTGGTTAACTTTGACGCCTCGCGATCCTTGGATCTGGAATGGGCTGGGATCATGTCTGGGCGGGTTCTCCCGGCAGATCGGTGGAACGATTTATCCTAGTCCGTTGCACTTTCTCGAGAGCTTTCGCGAGCGACGGCGTTAGACAGCATTTCGACTTCTACAAGGCCATATACTACGCGCTTCGTTCCTCTTTAACGGTCCACCGTTATGGGTGTCCAGAAGAAAGTTCGCGCGTTCGCCAAAGTGAGCCAGTCCAAGAAGTTTTGACTGGTGTACTTTGCGACTGACTGGCGAGTGACAGACCAAGCGGGTTATAGGGCAACGAGACGCCCGCCTGAAGAAAAACCAGCCTACCGCGTCCTCTGAGCTCGAGAAAAAGAAGAAGCCAGATGGCGTTATCAGGGAGATCCCTCAACAGTCTTCAGCCCTTTTCTTCCAGTACAACACCGCCCTTGTCCCACCATACTCTGTCCTCGTGGATACGAACTTTTTGAGTCACTCGATTCAGAGGAAGCTGGATCTTCTACCCAGTATGATGGTATGAAGAGCTACCTCGACTCTTTCACAGCGGAACATGTAGCTGATCGGGCTCAGGATTGTCTGTACGCGAAATGCACGCCCGTGATTACGGACTGTGTGATGGCGGAGTTGGAGAAGCTGGGCACAAAATACAGGTATGGTGGTGGTGTGTGGTGCGGAACATTCTTCTTCTGCACTTCTGCTGATACGTCCTTCTCAACAGACTCGCTCTTAGAACAGCTCGCGACCCACGCTGGGAAAGGCTCAAGTGCGACCACAAAGGAGTCTACGCCGATGACTGCTTAGTCGATCGAGTCATGAAGCACATGATCTACATCGTCGCTACAAACGATCGCGATCTGAAAAGAAGGTATGCCAAACTTGACTCGTGGATGATATTCGGACATATACTAATAGCCAACAGAGTCCGGAAAATACCGGGTGTACCCATCATGAGTGTTGCGAGGGCGAAGTATGTTATCGAAAGACTCCCTGATGCGCCGGAAAAGTAGGCTATAAACGGGGCATGGCAACGACGATCACGACTATCTCAATGACGGCACGACGACACGACACTGGCAACAATGGCTGTCTAGACAAGAGGACTGGCAAGCAGCAGTCCTATCTTGGAAGCGCCAAAGAGTTTAGCAAGAAACACAGAAGGCTTAGTGCCGCAATAGAAGACACGTCTCGAATCGGAGGCGTGTGGTTGCCAAAAGAGGGCACCAGAAGTAAGAGACCATAGACCTCTGGTTGGGAGGTTTACATACCAGCCACACGTCCCCTCCTGAACTCGAAGGACAACGGCCAGGGCAGGGTCTCTGAGAGCATGTGGGTCTGTCTAGTGAGCTCCTTTTGCTTGCTTTGGACTGTAGAGTTATGGATACGACATCCGCAGATGAGACGAAAGTATCGCATGGAAAGAGTGTGCATATATCGAGCTTAGGCCCTCCAAACAATGGCACAGCAACGTTGGTTGAAGGCATTAGAGAACCCAAATGGCCTTGCAAGAGCAGGGCACAACCCTCGGAAGCCAGATGTCGAGTCTCACACTACCCACAGGAATGTACACACGTAGAGAACTCGAGTGCAGATCGAAGTACGCAGGAGCAACATGAGGCGTGCCACGGCAAGCAAGCTCATAGTAGTATGTTCCTCGAGGGCTCAATCACTTCAGATACTTGTCTGATCGATTCCAACCTCACCTACGGTGTCATTGCGTTCGAACAACCCTTTTCTCCGTCAACACAGCTCTGTGATATTGTGAATTTTCCAGGGTGCAGACTATCGCCCACGAACAACATCCACATGAGCGTCCAAGCCCCCTTAATCCATCAAAGATCAGCGCAGTTCATTCAGTCAGTACTGTTGCACCAGTGGTCTGTAGTAACGCAAGCTCGATTCGACTGTCCCATCTACCGGGCTACGTTTCCCAGACATCGCACTCGCTCGTTGTCGCCGCCCTGGGTTAACCCCCACAAGAGAGTCCAGCCAGGCCATCGACAGTGCCGGCCCTTCTTTGCTACCAGTCTGCCGCCTTTACCTACCTTGACTAGCCGTCCGCCGTTCCAGCGGGTGTCTGACCGTCGGCGGGGCGCCGTGGTCCCACAGGGTACTCGTCGGCGCCGGACCGCTAGCGATGGAGACGCTATCGACAATTCTAGGGGTGGCGGTCGGTGGAAGGGTGGTGCGCAAAAGCGGGCGGTGGGTCTGCTGGACCAGCGTGGTTTTGGGCGGAGGGGCGTGAGTGAAGAGACCGAGAGCCCAGAGGCCGTCGAAGTTGAAGGTCAGTTTTGCGGTGGTGACGGTCGAGGTGGTGAGGAGCAGGAGGAGAGAGATGGTGGGGAAATGCATGGCTGGTGGTTTTGAGGGGGGTTGGGGGGGAGCGTTTGTGGTCACGAGGGTGGTGGGGGTTAGTGGATGTGTGCGAAGTGTGTTTGTTGAAGAACTTGGGAGTGCTGTGCTGGGAACACCCAGGGGGACGCAGAGAGTTTATATGTCAAGTGTGAAACACGGAGACTTTTGGGAGGCTGGCCATTGGGTTAAAGGCATGGTGCACGCTGGTGTTCCTCCCCATTGTTCAGGAGACAACCTCTGTGAAAGGGGGTCCGTTCTGCCTAGAGCGACGATCGAGGTAGTCGATGGTGGGGAATGGTTATTGTCTCAAAGACGTTTCTTTGTACTGCACATTGAAGGTGTTTGTGACATGGGCGGTGATTATTACAACGGTGGCTTGAGAAGTCTTTGTTCTGACAAAAGCACCACGAGAGATTCATACTGTACATCTGAAACAAAGATCACACATTGCGAACCAGTTGGCCTGGCTCTGTAGGCTGCTCGGACTCGCAGTAGCGCTCGGGTTCTTAGAACAACACACTCTGAAAGTGCATGGAGAATCGCGCTGGATGCCTGCACCCTCATGCGTGGAGAACTGCGCACACAACTCTACGTTGACACTGCACCGTCCCCACTACAATGCCCGCCAGGACCGTCGCCGTGAATCTGTGCTAAGGACGTGTCGTCATGCGGCGTCACTTGCGTCCATGTCTGGCCCACGCTCTCGTGCAGAAGTGGAATCTCGATCGGCACCCTCTGCATCACCTCTCCACCCATCGTCGCCGCAAGCCCAACGCCGACCAGAGCGGCGGCAGGTTTGAGGTCACCTGGTCGGACTCTGGCGGGCTTTGTGATGAGCCGGCGTCGTGTTGCTTCGGCGACGTGTGGGAGGCCAGGGGGAGGCTTGAACCAGTGGGTGAGGAACTGCTCGTGCCACCACGAGGCGATTGCAGACATCTCGACGCTTGATTCGCGCTGGGTGATCGCGTCTTGGAGGACGTGCTTCTCGCTCTCGATGGTGTAGTTCTTTATACTTTTCGAATGGCTAGTATCAGGGGGCGAAACGCCGGTATTGCTGTTCATAGAAGGTGCAGCAGTGCTCATCCACGAGGCGCGTCTCGACCAGGTCCGTAGTGTGCTGGTCTCTGACCAGTAGTCGCTCCAACGAGGCATCAAGCTGTTTGCGCTGTTAGGAGTGGACCCCGTGTTCCGAACGGCGTTCTCAGCTGGAGCGGACGTGCAAATTCGGCGCCGTGCGTCGCCTTGTGTAGGCTGGAAGCCAGTCGCGGTTGATATAGAAGGTTGGGAGAAGGCCATTTCTGCACCTGCTACCGGTCGATGAGGGCGTGGTCTTCGTCGCCGCATCATGTCATATCTGAGACCAGCGAGCACGATAGGAACTCCTAAGCAGACGACTATGGGCACGGTGTTAGTGGGCATCTTGGACTTTTTGGACGCTACTTCGAGTTCTGCAGAATCTGGTCTCGTACTTCGCGTCAGCGGCAAATTGGCTTTGGAGTAAATCCTACTATGGGATATGTACGCCAGGGTCGGAAGGGGTCCAGATTGAAGGTCTGCGCACGTTGGATCCGTTGACTGTCAGAGTAACGGGTCAGCACCATACCTCCACATTGCATCAATGTATCTGTGACTCACGTTTACCCATTGACACCATGCAACCTTGGCCTGGATCCACGTCATCAGCAGCGAATCCTCTTGCATACCATCACTCCTGCGAGAATACACCAGCATCGCGGTACTGAATGCACAGCTGACAATGGCCAAGAAGATACCTAGAGATCTTCGGGAGAACAGTAGGTCTCGCCCTGTCCGCGCTGGTTGGAGCGACTGCTGGAGAATTGGGCCTGCGACATTGACGTTCGAGAGAGAGGTGGGCCGCGAGGTAGTGGCCTGTGAACTAGGTGCAGACTTCGCAAGTGTCGAGCCGTCGAGGGTCTCTGGACTTGTGGATAGTTGCTCAAGGGGCTGCGATGTAGTGGAAACGTTGGACTGAGGGCTTAGAGAGCCACTGCTCGGTGAGGTGGAGACGACAGAGTCTGCAGACTGAACATCATCCGAGGGTGCGTTGTCTGTCGCCGGGGTGGTCACTGCGACCGAGGGTGGTCTCTCTAAACTCTGTGATACGATATGCTTCGCAGTCGCCGATGGTGTAGGCAGGGGACTCTCGGAGCCGCTCCTCGTGGACGTGTGGTTAGAGGCGCTGGCGGATCTCGTGGCGTTTGACAGCTGGCTGTTGGTGCTTATCGAGTCTGGAACTGCTATCGAAGGTGGTCGGCAAGGCAGCGTATCCGTTGGAATAGCCTGCATTCTTAGAGTCGTAACCACTCGTAGGGCAGCCTTAGCCGCAGAGCAGACATCCAGTGATGATGAACGTGGGAGCTTTTGTACAACTCAAATAGAGAGACGTTTGGACAGTGGAAGTGATGCATTGAGGTTGGGTATCAGGAAACGGAGCTATGGCAGCCTGCAAAGCATGGCTGAGGCTGTGAAGTTGAAGAGACGGGGCGCAGGCTGCAGTGGAAAGGCCAGAAGGCAATGCCTAGCATCCTTGTACAGCTGACACCTGCAAGGCTGGACGATGCGAGACGCAAGATGGTGTATGTAGGCACCGCAGGATGCGCAATCATGCGGAGATCTGCAGACTTCCTAAGCGATATCTCACGTATTGCTGTGTGGTGTTATGACGGACTTGGCCCCCATACGTTGGCTGGAGCGTCTTGTGCAGTTCATGGTTTTGCTAGTTACTTGACTAGCTTCTGCAACCCGCAGATACATGATCGGAAAGAGTCATTGAAATGTAGGGGGATCCCCTCATCCAAGCCGTCTTAAGTAGCCAGAGTGCCAGCTTGCCTGTGGTCATGCACGAAATATGCTGGCGCAAGCTGCTGCGCCACCCAATCTAAGAGACCGAAAACTTTTGCCCACAACCAGAAACGCACATCTCTGCTAGTGACAGAGACGTTTCGCAGTATGGTCAAAGAAGCGAAGATCCATGTTGCTAACTCTCCGAGCCTCGGCCTGGATAATGTAGAGCCGCTGGCTGTGCCTGCCAAGTGTCAGCCTCTTAGGTGGAGAAGACGAGGTCTTCATACCTGTCCATCCACTGGCTGCTCTCCCTGCTGCTGGTAATATTTTGTGTATGGGTTTTGGCCTTGTCTGATCGCCGCCTCGTTAATTTCAACGCCAGGATGACCGTTCTCCATGACCATGCGCTTGTGCGTAGTGGAGGCCTTGCCATCTTCAGCGAGTGTGGCCTTCATCGAAGATTGCACAGAGAACGGACCGTTGATCTCTTTGTCTAGCACCAAGTACTCTTTCTCGGCATCCTTCGTGCCTCTTTCAAGGAGATATGCCATGTAGTAGTGCGAGATGTCCTTTATGGTTAGTGGCGGAAGGGTACTCTTGCGCCTGACATCTTCGTAGACTTGCTTGATGCGTTGTTGCCTCTCAGGCTCCAACTCAGCACTCGTGGGCTGGTCAAGCTCAAAGAAGAAGTACTTGATCCAGAAGACTCGACTGTTGAGGTACCAGTGCTGGTTCTTTTGGAACAGTTGACGCGCCTCCACTGCAGATCCCTTCGCCTTCCACAACAAGCCAGCCCACTCAGCGACCATAGCGGACTTTGTGTAGACGTCATTTGTCGCGGACTCGATCTGGGCTTTGTAGACTTCGATCGCGGCATCCACACCGACGTGGCGACGTTGAAGATTCGCCATCGCCACAATGGTTTCGAGATGACTCGGATAGGCAAGGAGGATTGCTTCGTAGATTCCCAAGGCGACGTCCACTCTACCAGACATGGCCTCAAATAAGGCATATTGCAGGCGAACAGCTGGTCGGGCAATCGGAACGTAGATGCAGCTAGCTCTCTGATAGATGTTACGGACCTCCTCTTCCTTATCCTCGTGGTCGAGCATCCAACGAGCGTAGCGAAACCAGAATTCGTCGTAGTACGCAGCTGTGACCACGCATCTCTCGTACAAGAAGACGATACGGTGGTAGTCGCCTTCCACTTCCTCAAAATCCAAGTACTTCCTCCAGTTGACGAGTTGGTCTTCGTCCAACTCCGTGACGTGGAAGTAAGGACGCTTGATTCCTTGCTCGTATGTCCACCTCTTCGTGGTCTCGGTCTGGGTACGGTGAAAGACCTCGAGGTACAGATTGTCAAGGCGCATGCGCACCTGACGCTCGATCTCGGCCTCGGAACTGGCTTCAGGGGGTGCCTCCATCATCGCCTCTGCTCTGAATCGACCAAGCTGATCCTCATCGCAGATCTCCTGAAGTGGACGTGTTATAGCAAGCTGGCGAAAGCGCTCAAAGTAACGAGCGTATTGGTGCATTGGGATGTGAATGACTCGATCGAGGATGGCGATGATCTTGTCGGGAGCTTCGAGACGCTCCTCGAACTCGAGATACTTGTCCCAGAAGGGGTGTGCGAGGAAGTCTAGTCCGACACTAAGAGCACCTCTCTCGAAGAGCCTGGGCACTATTGTCAGTTCTCGTTTCAAAGACATGGGGGAGAGAGAGAGCAAATTAGGGTGGGTGAAAGGGCAGCGAACTGTGTATGTATATAGACTCTTTCATAGTCATGCATGAGTGCACTCCCGTCATTTTACCACTGGAGAGAAATTGCTTCCTTGCGAAGCAGGTCATATAATACGCAGCGAGAAGAAGAAAAGGCTCTGAAGGTTATATTGTGAGAAGCAATGTCGGATTATTGGGTCTGTGACTCTCTCACCCGTAGACGACTTCACCGCGTGTGTGGACCATCAAAATCGATGCCTTCGGTAATGTTCGTGCTAGGCTAGGCAGCCGTTATGGGAATGAAAGATCTTGCCCTGATACTTACTCTCGAATGATATCGGCGTCATGGCTAGTCTCGACTTTGAAGGCGCAGTAGTTCGTCCAAAGATCCACGGAGTTTGTGATACTAGCAACACCGCGCTCGTAAACCTAGTTCAGAGTGAGCTCAGTTCTTTCTAATCAGCAAATGTCTCTTACCATTTCCGCCGCCTCGGTTCCAGCAATTGAAAATTCCAAATCTGCATACTTCTTCCAGTATCCGAAGAACAGAGGGAACTTGTGCAAGAAGCGGTCATAGATGTCTCTCGTGGCGGCAATTGACTGCGGGCTGGAATTACGGTTGAGACCGCCTTCCAAGGACTCGGCGGTGCGGACGAGCTTCTCCCAGGCCTCGAACTCGTCTGGGTTCTTGAGCTGGAGTGCGAGATACGTCAGGCCGAGCATTCTACTAGAAGGAGGGTCGAGAGGGAGAGTTGTACACACCACTTCGTCGTTAAGCTTCTTCAACTCAGCATTCTCTTCGTCCGTGCCGCCGAAGCTGTAGTCCATGGCGGACATGTTCAATCACGCCCGAGCAGATTGTACGGATGCGTGATGTTTGTGACGCAGCGGATTGGAGGTCTGAAACAAGCTAGGCGCGCTCAGCATGTGTTGTGGGCGACAAGATGTATGCACAGGAGTGAAGCTTGTTGTCAGATCGTGAACAGCGCAACGAGCTCTCGGCTATACGTCGGCCATACGTCGGTCCCGGCGTACCATGCCGAGAGCACGTGGCATGGTCGAGCTCCTCAGGGTGAACATCACAACATGAAAAGGAAGACGGCGAGGTTATACTTCCGATGGAACGCGCATGGAGTTGTGTTTGCCTTTGTGTGGTTGCAGATACTGTCGCCGTGTAGCATTTAGTATAGCCATATGCAGCGACTGCGTCCCAGACCTCTACACTTTCGCTTTTTCTTACAACTAGAGCTCTTTCTTGCCTGAGGACTGCGGCGTCGGCATCTTCAGTCAAATTGCTGTGGAGCTCTTGTGTGGCCATACGAAGTACCCGAATACCACATGTATCAACGTACCGTATCTCACCTAGTTCTCGGATACAGCAGCCAGTTTAGGCTAAGGTAGAGGCTGCATGAGCTCCCCGCAGAGCTCGCTCTAGCTGTTGATCATACCTCACGAGGAGTGACGGTCGCGGTGGTAAGATAGCACTAACAGCAGAGCGAACCACGCAAGGTAGAGGAAGATACCAAGCTTGTGTCTGATACACAACTGCGCTTGTCCAACCTGTTTGACCTGTTCAATCCACTCTGTCCCTGCGTTGACATCAAGAGTTGCAGCGCATCTTTCTGATAGGATGGCCTCGCACGAGCTCCAGCCACTGGACGCGAGTTTGGAGAATAGGCTCGCCCAAGCAGTCGAGGAGAACTTCGATGCTCAGATCAAGTATACACAAGACCTCATCCGATTCGGTGGACAGAGAGGGCATGAGTTCGAGGCAAGTACAGCTTCATCCATCTTCATTATGTTCTCACTGGAAGACACATTATGCCCGCGTGTGCGATTGAGAAGAGCCATACAGTTGGAAGTGTTCCGTCTTGGCACTTGATCTTCAGCGTTGTGAATCCGGACTTCTGACTGTCCCACTGCGAAGATACAAGCCCACATCTCCTCACAACTTTCATCCCGTGGCTATGAAGTCACACAGTTTGACATGGACGAAGCCGCGCTCTCGCAGCATGTAGGCGCTGGCAAATTCTCAAAGGAGCACTCGAAAGCACCAATTGTCGTCGGTGTGCACAAACCGAGAGAAACCAAGGGAAAGAGTCTGATACTCAACGCTGTGAGTCATCCTGTTCCCCAACTCGGCTTCGCCACAGATGTTGCACTACTCAAGATGATTGTAATCCCCGTATAGCACGTCGATATCGTACCCACTGGCCCACTGGATCTCTGGACACACCACCCTTCCGATCCCGTCATCGAAGGAGACTGGTTGTATGGAAGAGGCGGTGCCGATATGCTGGGTGGCAGTGCTGCGAATCTGTTCGCCCTCGATGCGCTCAGAAGCCTAGGATTGCAGCCGGCTGCCGAGGTGACTGTGCAAAGCGTTGTCGAGGAAGAGAGTACAGGAAACGGGACTCTCATGACGCATCTGAAAGGTGAGAAAGCTCTACTGCTACAGCAGCTGGACCAGTAGAAGAGTAGAGGTGCAGAAAATATTGATGGGCGCACCCCATCAAGCTCAGTTCGACCGATATCGTTGTTGTTCAAGCGTGCTTGGAGCACTCGCTGACACGCCGCCACAGGTTACACAGCCGATGCCGTGTTAATCCCCGAACCTGAAGAAGAGATGCTTGTTCGCGCAAACGTCGGCGTCCTCTGGTTCCAAATCGAAGTTCGCGGCCAGCCAGTGCACGTTCGAGAAATGGGCAAAGGTGAGTGTCTACGCACAACAGCTCTCTCTTTCCATCTCTCCGATCCACTCTTCCCTCCCCGTACGGAGATTCTCCAGGCAAAGAGCCAGACTGACCCTGCCATAGGCGCCAACGCCATCGACGCAATCTACCGCGTGATCACGAACCTCCGCGAGCTGGAAGAGACGTGGAACAGCCAGAAGGTGTCCAAGTCCGCTCACTTCCGTAGCGAAGCGCACCCGATCAACCTCAACGTCGGCAAAATCGCCGGGTCAGTGCTCAGCCTCCCTTCCCCTGACCCTTGCCAACAGCGATCGGTGGAACAGTCGACTGAAACCCACTGCTAACCAACCACAGCGGCGACTGGGCCTCCAGCGTTCCTGCCTGGTGCACCATTGACTGCCGCATAGCTCTATATCCAGGGGTGTCCGCTGCCTCTGCGGCGCAGGAGATCGAATCCCACGTCGCGGCGTTCGCTGCAACAGACCCCTACCTGAAAAACACCCCGCCCAAGATCACTTTCAACGGCTTCTTCGCCGAAGGCTACGAGCTCCCCGCCTCCGGCTCCGCCGCCGAGGACTGCCTGGCCTCGGCGCACGAGCGCGCGACCGGCGCGCCGCTCAAGACGTTCATGACGGCGGGCTATCTGGACACGCGGGTGCATGCGCTGTACGACAAGATCCCGGCGCTGTGCTATGGGCCGGTGAGTGAGGGGATCCATGGGTTCGATGAGCGGGTTAGCGTGAAGAGTCTGAGGCGCGTCACGGTTGCTATCGCGCTGTTTCTCGCGCGGTGGTGTGGAGTTGAGAGTGTGGAGGCGGAGTAGAGAGGCGGGCTTGTGGGGTGGGATGGGAAGGAGTGGGGCGAATTGTACTGAGACACAGCCGGTCCGTTTCAAGGCGCGTTGTACTGATCGGACGCAGTAGTCTTCAAGCGCTATGTACAGTGGGACGCTGGAAGCCACGACAGATGTACAGCAAAGAAGGCGTAGTTGCACCGAAAACAGACCACGCAGATGATCGTGATACTTGTGGGAGACGTTGGTAACAGAGATGGCGCGCCATGCTAATTGATGGTGAAGGACGTCGAGCGCGGAAGCGCGAGAAGCGAGAGAAAGCGCACAGCGTGGGGGATATCACAGCACCCAAACGCCCAACAAGGAAGTCCCAGAACGACGCCTAAAGCCAGGCCGAGCGGCTTCAAAACACAGCCAGACGTTACTCGAGCGCCCAACTACAAACCCCAAGCCCTTTGTGATTCGTAAACATGATTCCAGGCATAAAACGGCGTTCCAAGATTCCAGATGCCGACATCTTCGTTCTGACGCTCATGTGCGGCATGTCCAAGCCCTGGCTTCTCGATCAATCGTATGCAATCCCCTCCTTCGACCTTCTCACCTCATCCTGCTCTCTGAGCCGCTGCGTGCTACTTTTCCTCTGCCTGGCAAGTCCCATGTTCACAATCATCATGCCGCTCTCTCTCCTCTTCTGTTTCGCTTCTTTAGTCGTGAAGTCCCTCTGGGGTTCGCGAGATGTAGTCAGTGCCAAGGCGCCATTGAGGCTATTGTGCGCGCCTTCGGGTTGAGGCTGCGGCTGCTGTGGGTACACAGGCGCTTCATATGAGGGCTGGAGCGGGATGAAGCCTGTGTCGTAGGCTTCTTTGTCGAAGTGATGGTACGAGCTTGCGTTTGATGGGTCGTGGAACTGCATCTTGTGGTAGCTGGGCGTGGGCAGGTCGGAGAACATCTGCTTTCGCGGACTCCTGATCGCTTCGGGTGTCGGTGGGCTGGCTGTGACGATTATCTCGTTGACTGGGGGAGGAGCCTCGTCTACAGCGTTGCCAAATATGAGGTTGAACTCGGTCAGGAACATGCTGATCAGAGGCGCAGGGATGTTTAGAGTAGGTGCAAAGACAATGCCAACTGTGTACTTCTGTTAGCGAACTGTAGCCAGCTTTCAGTGGCAGAAATACTCACCATTGCGAACAGTCATCTTGTTGACGTCGGCATTGTCAGTGACATCGAGCAAGAACCCTGTAAGGGCCTGAAGAAGCTCGGCGTTTGCCCTTGGCAGCCTGTGGACAAGCGCGGCGAACGCAGCAATCTTCTTGTCCTGTTCCACAATGTCCAACACCCGAAGGAAGTCAATATGGAGATCTCTCGTGAGAATCGAAGATGGTAGGTCGCGAAGATATTGCTTGAGCAGTGAGGCAACTGCATGTACGTCGTAGTACTGACCGTCAAGGAGCTTCACGTCGCCTTGACGGTGAAAGCGCGCTTTGAGTTCCTTGATCACAACATTGGATCCACTGAGCCTGAAGATGCCCTCCTCACTGGTAGCATGCTTGGCGTGTAGATACTCGATGCAACGATAGATGACTGCAGGCAAGTAAACGTCAACGCCGATAGGTGGCGAGATCTCAACAGCTTCGGCAAGAGGAATGCCGAAGATTTGGCGATTCTGCGCTGCTTGATCACCTATCTGACTGGCTTGACTCCCTGATGCAGTATCGGACGATGATCTGCCTCTAAACCCAAAAATACTGCGCTTTTTCGATTCTCGTTCTTTAGGAAGTGGAGACACCATCGGCTTATTTCCCCAAGACTCCAGATTCTGAATGACGACACCGTTCGTAGGACCTGAGATAGCCGGATGGCTGGGCGGAGCTTGGGATGCGGAGTGGCTTGGCCAGACAGTCGCATGAGTGGGAGATGGTGTCCGGTTGTTCTGTACGTTAGGCGCGACGAGGACCGGCGCTGTTGCAGCCACAGTATCATTATAGTTGACGCTTTGGATGTCAGACTCTCCTGATTGTGGACGCTCTTTCCCTCTGGGCTCTGACGCAGCGGTGTCCGATGAAGTCTTTGAGTTCGCGCTCCGGGCGGAACCGGGTTGCCTATATTGATGAAATGCTTTTGCTAGCTCTCCTCCATCATCATGATCGTCGACGTATTGCAGCAAAGCCTCAACCCATGAGTCCCGTTCCCCGTCACTCTCTGCACATAAGACGTGACGGACGAGGCTTGCCGAATCTCTTCTTCTCGTTTCGAGGACTAGGAAAGCGTGGCGGTACTGATTTTCGGCATCCTCCTGCTGACGTGGAGGAGACTCATTTGGTTGTTGCGATTGCTTCCCAATCTGTGCGTTCACAAGCTTGATCGAACCCAAGTGCGCTCCGCCTGGCGATTCGAAATACCTCAAATCTGGGCCATCCAACACGAAATACCTGGTTTTCCATCCCCCAAAATTCTTTCCACGTTTTGTTAGGTAGCCCACTTTGCGAAGTCTTCCTTTCGTTCCTGCTAGGAAAGCAGAATCAGCAGAAGGTGAGAAGTATCCTGAGTCGCGTTCAGCGTCAATGACGTCTGTCGAGAAGAACTTGCATACGGCCAAAGCAGCCCTGTCCTCAAGATGAGTGTCAAGCATGGTCTCAAAGTAGGCATTCAGCGCTGCTCTCCGAGCGTCGATTTTCGCCGGCGCATGTCCGCTAAATAAACTTCTATCCGGAAGCTTAGCATGAAAGGCAGAATATGTCTTTACCTGCTGGTCTAGTGTGGGGAGTGCTACGAGTGCTTTCTCGACACGCCATAACTGTTTCCCATCAGACCTGGCGAAGATTGCCAAGGTAAATACCGGATCTTCCTCAGACGCCTTTAGTCCCGTATGGCTGTTGCGTGACGGTCTGAGCCGCGAAGAGTGTACCTTGACGTCAATGGAAGGTAGAGCGTTCGGCGGCAGTAGCAGATCCGGATACTGCTCCGAGACCAGGCCTCGATATACTGCAGCTGCGTCTGCTGACAAGTGCGTGCTCGTGCCTGCCCGCTCGCATTCAGGACTGGACTGTGGTGACGGCTCTGGTGATTTGGCAGACGGCGACTGCTTCAGCGGTTGTGGCCGGTAGGTCTCTACCTGCGAGGGACGAGGTGGAGGGGGTGAGAGAGTCGTATAGGAAGGGAAAGGGGTGGCCTGCTTGGGAGCTCGAGGCGAGAGTGGTAGTCCCGGAAATCCTGGCCGTGAAGGCGTCGGAACAGTCGCGAAAGCCTTGTTCGGCATGCGCGGCATGGGTGAATTCAAGGGTCTGTCAGTAGGTCGTGGACTCATCGGCAGACCAGGACTCTTGAGTGGTGCAACAATGCTACGCTGTGAGTACGGTGTGCGTTCTGGATTTGCAAAATCAAGCAACGCCGCGATCGAACCGGAGGCTGATTGGAACGCTTGCGTGTGCGCGGTCCATCCAGCACTAGATCGGGTCTGCGTTGCTGGGTACTGTACATCATCCACTGGGTGGTCCGCCTTGTCGGCAGTCGCGACTATCTCAGATCGCGCCTTACTTTTACTTTTGCTTTTGCTCTTACCCTTGCTTGTGCTCTTGCTGTTACTGTTCTTATCCCTTTTGGATCTACTGCGATGCTCCTGTTCCTCAACAAGGAGTGCTTCACGCTGGCGATCGTCGTCCTCTCGTGTCTTGCGTCTCCCTCTATCGAAATCCGGCACATCCTCAGCCTCTATGATATCATCGTATTCCGAGTCCGAACGTTCTCCCGCAGCTGTTTGGTGAAGGTGGACGCTGGCTTTACCAGGCGACGACAAATTTAGCGGCGCCGGAGCTTTTCTTCTCGGCGATGGGACTACCTGCTCAATAGGACTAGGCAGACCCCCAGGCCCGACAAGGGTTGTTGGCTCAGTGGCTGATGGAGAAGGACTTCTAGCATGCATGGAACTGGACGATGGTGGGTATTGTTTGAGGCGTGCGAGTGTTGCCACAGAGGACACAGGGCTAGTACTGTTGATCGTTTGATCTTCAGAGACCATAGGCTCGACAAAGCGATCGGCCATATTGTTCTGCCCATATGTTGGAGGGAACAAATCCTGCGTTGGCGCGTACGATTGATATTTCTCAAACGACGAGACCCCGTTAGGTCGTATTGATGACAATACTTCTGATGGGGGCAGCGGCGTATCTAGATTCCCAGGTGACACTGCATCGCCAAACCCTACACCAGGCATTGGCTGTGTCTCTACGCTTGTGGGCCGTAACACCACGTCGTGCAGACTAGCCATCTCGAGCGGATCAACCCGCCGGTCGCTTAGTGCCGGCGATGGAGTATTGCCCCTCTCTGACATGGTGTCTGCTCTGTACTTCATGTCCAGTGGCGGTTGCGACGAAGCCGACTGTACGAGGTGGTCTTTCAGTTTCTTCCTGAAGCGCTCCTTATCTTTGCCTGCGCGCTCTAGGTCTTTATTGAGTCCTTTGATCAGTTCTCTCTGCTTCTCCAGCAACCTCCACATCGTTGCGTTATGCGCCGATATTTTCGCATTGTCGTCGAGCAACTTCTGTATAGCTGCTTCAGCGGATCCGGCGGCTGCGATTACGCTTGAAACGTCCGGCGAATTCGACGATATCGTGTCTTGCGATGATCTATGAGATCGTGACGCATTGGACCTGTAGGATTGCGAAGCATTTGAGGAGACAGAAGAGAGCGCCGAGTCTATAGACACAGTACGCGGTACTGCAGGACGGGTATCTGACTGACTCGGACTTGAGGAGGATGCCACGACCGATGGCGAAGTATAAGGTGACATGACGGCAGCAGGTTGAACAGGCGCGGAGGCTGTTCGCAGCGGACCTTGGGGCGACAACCTCGATACCTTCTCGGCCCGCCTCTCCACTGCATCTGCAGCGTTTCCTTCTCTTCGACTACCGCTTGCGCCCTCGGTGCCTAACAAAGCATCCAGCTTCTCTCTTGTCGACCGCACCTGATCCTGACTTCCTAGGGAACCTTGGAGGGGCGACCGTGCCTGCAGCAGGTTGCCGTAGGTTGGAAAGGCTGGACTCCGTGGGCTTGCTGACGTTGGCCTTGAGTCGACGCCGGCAGGTGGGTTCGAGGTTTGGCTTGACTGCAGCGGACTGGGTGTGATGACACGCTGGCTTCGCGGGTCTGAGCGGTTAGGCAGGATTATGTTCGACCTCTGAGTAGCGATGTTGCGCAACGTCGTCGGAGTGGCATCGCGCAGGGAGGCCTCAGTATCGTCCCTGGGCGCAAGTTGGCCTTGCGGCATCTCCAGCCCAATCGGTGTTCACCTCCAGTAGGAGAGCAGCCTCTGCCTCACTTTGAGTGGACAAGAGAGAGAGCTGTCGAAGTTCGAAGCGCTCGGCGGGTGCGGGATCGGCTTCACGAGTACTCTGTCGGGTAGTGCCTAGAGTACATGGTATGGTGGGATAAGATGAGGTGGTCTCGCGACGGAGCGTGATTAGTTGTGCTTGTTGCTGCGCTTCGACACGCTCTCACACCACCCCAATGACCACGGGCGTTTGGCCGTCGAGCGCTGCTTGGACGGATGGACAACAAGACAGACACAGAGACAGAGACAGACAACAATCTGTTTCCGGCCTCCACTGGGCTGCCCGTCGATATAATTGCAGGGTATGTACGACAGACATGGGGACAAAAGCCACGGCAACCATGCGGCTTCCAGACTCGTTGCTGATTTGGCCGAGCACGTGATCCTGCAGCGCTACGTTGTGCCACTCCCCGTAGCCCACCGCACCACCACCAACTACTCGCCCTGTTGTTTCACTCGGCCAGCATGCGTCGGCCACTGCGCTCTGCAGGTACCCAGCGGCACGGCCGGCCCTCGCTGTGTCGACTCGTCTTCTTTCACATCGTGGTGTCGCTCCATTCCTCGTCGCATCAAGGCGAAGAGAGTTGGAGGCTCGAGTCCGATAGAGACCGGGATGTCCTCTAGCCGATCTGTCGGCGCAAGCTGAAACGCGGCGGCCATCCATCTCTGACTACCTACATTCGGTTCCCTCCGATTCTTCCGGGCGCCAAAGCAAGCCTGCCCAGATGGCTGTGGGTGTAGCCGGCACGCTTATTGGGCGGCATGCCGTCTCGCTGCGTGGGCTTGCTGGGCTTGAGCGTCTTCTGACTTCCATCCTCTGTCGAATAGGTTGGGCCATCTCGCTATTAGGTCAATCATCCGCATGAGTAGGGGGCACGAGCGATTTCGGCAACCGAACTACAGCCACCATTGGATGGACAAGCAAGAAAGGGGGCAGTGTGACAATCTTGCGGGCACCTCAGGATGCGCTGACCGAAATTGCTTGCATCCCACAGAGACTGCAGGAACGAAGGGTTGTATGCACCCACTTACTGGGGGTCGAATTGGTGCGCGGGTAGTCTTTGACACCGGCTGCGACGCCGTTCTTTTGCGTACGGTGTCTAGACATGGGCCTCGGGACGCCCAGGATCAGCGTCTTGACAGTCCTGGTTGAATCCTGTAACGAAAACGCCCTGCATATGGGAGTCTTCAAAGTCTGTGGGGGAGATTACCAGATCCCTGCCATCGTAGCCCGACTACCTCGTCTTGAAACTTGTCGACGAGTGCTCCGCTTGCTGGCCCACTTCTTATAACCCAGATCTGATCCCCTCATTGAAATGTGCATGCGAGTTCTACCCGATCAAAGTTTTCCTGCATTGTTCGTCATCTTGCAGCCCACTCCAAACGGACTTCCATACGACCGTAGCAACAAGAACAAAAAGAGCAACTAAGAGAGTCGGGCAGTGCGAGAAGGACGAGTGCCGGAAGTAGATGTAGGAGCGGAAATACAAAGAGGAAAGTCAAACCTCTAGCCGTCTGCTGTTTCCACTTGTACTATATTTATTCACGCCCCTTGACATCTACACATACTGCCCTCTCCTTGGGTCAGGCCAGAGGCACGCCATCATCAACGCTTCTATAGGCAGCAGCCGTGCCGGCGTATAGCCATTGTTTATTAGCTTCGAATTTTCTATACCGGCTTTGAGCGACCGAAAGATGATCTCAATGGACGGATGAGCTCCTCCTTCGCTCTTCGAGCTCTCCGCATAACAAATTTCTACTGTCAAAAACTCCTGCGGCAGTCGCTGGGCAATTTCTGTATCGCAATTCTCGACATACACGCGGATTGCGGCTTTTCGTATGGCATCACGAACACCACGACGTTGAGCATTCCACAGCCCCGGTTCCCCCGAGCGGACAATCCAGAATCCGAGGCTAAAACGATGAGGCTTGCAACTGTATAGAACGAGTTCTCAAACCAAAGAACGACTGACCATGAGGACACCCACCGCTTCTAGTCTTTAAAGGGGCGTGACATCAAAACCAAGTCATTTAGCATTGGACACGACAACGAAGCTTTATCTCTTTCTGCACCTACATCATTGCGTTCCTCGCCAGATCTTCTATAAGGTCTCCTTGAGGGTTTGCACCAGCCAGGACACTTGAAACAGGCGTCTGCGGAAGGATCAGAGATGTGAGCAGCGACAGCAACGTGCGGGAGAAAACCCCGCGCCGCCTATGTCTTGCTTCTGCCATCGCGTCCACCACAGGTTTGTGAACATCTTGCGAGGGTTGGCAGTGCCAAGATCGAGCATGAATTCCACGATGTCGACTTTTCGTGTAGCTGAGCAGATGTCTATATGTGCTATGCTGCCCTTCTATTCCATGGCGAATCTTGCTTTCGTACTACCTCACCGGCAGTTTCAGTTTCAGTCTCTGAACCTCCCAACAGCCTTATAACCATTGTCACCCGTCTCCGATTGTTGTTGACAGACAAGTTGTATGCACCAATCAAGACACCCTCGTCGCGTTTCTTTACTTCGCTCACACAATGACTCGACAGTTTCTTCTTGACATACGTTTCTCATATCTGCTATTGCTGCAAACCACTCTATAACTCGCGCCGAGAGCCTGACTTGTTCTCGCGGACCCTCCAGCAATACCGTGGGACGTCCGGGCACAGCAACTAGCGTACAAACAACAGCCTTCTCGGAAAAGCTCAGAACAGCGAATGGCGGATCGCCTCTCCACCATTGGAAAAATTGGAGACAAACCTTCCTACAACTCCTTCAAATCTCTCTCAAACCCTCAAGCAACTCACAATATTACAAGCTATCCAGCCCCTCTAATAACGCGGCAATGCCCCCAATCTTGCCCAACGTAGCCACCGTACTACTTCTCCCCTTCCCCTTATCCTGCGCGCCGGAGCTATGCCTCCTTTTCCGGTGGGCATCCTCCGACGACGCGTACTTGCGGTCTCGGTCTCTGTCGTGGTCGCGGTCTCTCGATGCGTCGGCGTAGTCACTCTGTTGGCTCGTAGGGCTGGCGGCGAAGCGGATGGTGGAGCTGCGCGGGCTGGAGCGCGTGTCGACGTACTGGGGTGGGGGGCGCGCGGCGGTGTAGTGGTCGGGTTTGTAGGTGTAGTTGGCGCTTTGGTGCGGGGGCTGGGGGCGCGCTTCTGAGGCCGAGGCTGTTTTCTGGCGGTAGATCGAGACGGTGCGTTGGACGAGCCTCTCGACTTGGGCCTGGCAGAGGTTTATTTAGACAGCTTTCAAGCGGGGGCTGCTTGTGTGGGTTGCTTACGAGGTTCAGAGCGCCGAAAATGCTGTAACATATCTCACTGCTTTCACCGAGCTCATGCACGTTATACCGGTAGCCCGCCTCTTCGATAGCCTCCTTACCCACCCACGACGAGCGTATCTCGGTGCGGGTGTCTCGGTCTCGCCAGGCCTCTATGGGCGGATACTCGGTATTGGAAGCAACGACTTTCGAGTCTAGGAAATCCCAGTAGATGGTGTGCAACCGCAGACGCCATGGGATCCCGAGTTCCGCGCTTTCGAAGCCATCAGGCCCCATGTGGGACTCGGAGGGCGCGCTCCTCGAGTACACGTTGCCTGGTGCTAGGGGAGACAGAGGCGGTGAGGCCGGCAGGCGGGACGGGTTAGGAGAGAGGTAGGCGGGTGACTTAGGCGGCATTCTGGGCTGTGAGTTTGGTACCGATATTCGGGGAGTAGATGGGAGGGTCGGTATGGGCACGCCTCCCCGTGGTCCGGTCCTCGGACTGTCTGCTGCAAGTTCGTGCGAGGGATACGCACGATACGCACCGAGGGTTTCCGCGTCCGGTCCTATCCACGGAGCCTCCTGGTACGCTGGAGCGGCCTCGTCTTCGCTGTCGTCCGACTCGACTCTTGCTGATTGGCCTCTACTTCGCTGTCTGTACCCGCCATGTGATAAGAGCCTGGTTGGTACGGGCTTGCTGAGTGTGTTCTCATTCAGGGGCTGTTCAGCTTTCAGTCTAATCCGGTCTTCGATCTCTCTGAGCCGCGTCCATCTGGCCAGCAGGTAGTCTATATAACCGTTTGAATGCCGTAGAACCAGTGTCAAGCACTCGGCGTCGGTGGGAGAGGCATCTATGGTACCCAAAGCGCAGCTAGGTTCCTGAAAAAGGGTGAAACCGACGCATTTCGTGAACTCGGAGTGTAGTTTGAGGGCCAACTGTTCTGGGTCTTGATCGCCCTGTTCCAGGGAAAGTGCTGCTGAGCGGTCATTTTGGTACCCCTCAAACAGCTGCCCTGTCTTGATAACAGACAGCTGCTGCTCGATGATCAGGCTCTCCATCTGAAGCCGCTCCTCGGCAACACGGGAGTTCTTCTCGGCCATCCCTGAGCTTGACGTCTGCTGTTGTCGCCTGTCACAAAGACTCAGCATCTGCAATGACGGTATGCCTAGGGTTGATCCTACCTTGTCCACGCTGTGATCTTGGCGGCATGCAATGTTTGTAACATGACAGACAGCGTCAACTTAAGAGAGTCAAGATGTCCCAGAAGATAGTCGACCTTAGGCTTGTGGATGCTCCACTTCCACTTTTCAACGAGATGGGGGCCCTTCGAGTCATTACCCAGGCTCTTGAATTTCGCCAACATCTTCTCAATCTCATCGAAAACGTGGCGACATTGCTGCATGATCTCTTGCACCGTCTCAACGGCTTCCGGAGAATGGATCGTGTCTTCTTCGA
>NAJN01000518.1:0-21338 GCA_005059845.1 Cryomyces minteri | reverse complement strand
AACATGTCATGGGCGAGGAAATTGTTTCGGATGGTGTGTTAGCCCAAGACCAGACGCAGATGCTCAACCTGTGGTCGTGTCGAGAAGGCATACCCGAAGTCCTAGGCCATTGGGGCGGCGTGTACAAGTACGACCTCTCAATTCCGATTTCAGAACTTTACAGTCTGGTCGAGGAAATGCGAGAGCGGCTCACCTCTGCTGGCCTAGTGGGTGATTCTGACAAATACCCCGTCGTCGATGTGGTGGGTTATGGACACATGGGTGACTCGAACCTCCATCTTAATATTCCAACGCGACGGTTTGATAAGGAGGTGGAGAAGGCAATAGAGCCGTTTGTGTACGAGTGGGTGGCAAAGAGAAATGGAAGTATCAGTGCAGAGCATGGACTCGGAATTGCGAAGAAGGCGTTCATTGGGTACAGCAGAAGCGACACGATGATCAAGTTGATGAAGCAGATCAAGAATCTGTATGACCCAGTGAGTCGTCTTGTTCCATGTGCCGATAGGAAGACGTTGCTGATAGTTGTTGCAGAATGGGATAATGAATCCATACAAATACATATAAGAGATAGATACCAAACACACTTAAACCAGTCGCTTGTGGGCTTCATCTGACTCGCATCCATCGTTGCTAAGCACTAGACTTCTATTGATGCAAGGAAGTCACTCGCGAGTACACATAGAAAATACAGAGTAACACACTATTTGATTTGAGAACAAGAGCCAGATCCCATGCGGCGACTTAATAGCAAGTGGCAAAGTGAGGTCGTTCCAAGCAAATGCAGTATGTAATTCATAATATGCGACTCTAATGAAGGAGCCTACGTTGCTACTTGTATAAGATGAAGTTGAAGTGCTGACGGGCCATCCCGTCATGGCACGCAATAGTTCGTCATCCGTCACATCTGATTGTAAATCCAGCAGAGTGGTTCGGCCGCGTTCACAAGAGGACCAAACAATCCCTTCTCTAACAACTGTCGCACTTCGTACCGCGCTCCATACTCGTAGCTAAAGGGAGCTGGAGCACTTTGTAACGACAGACCTCGCGCCATGTCGCTCGAAAATATCGAACACATCGTTCTCGTGCTGTCCGGCAAAGGCGGCGTGGGCAAATCGAGTATTACAACACAGCTTGCCCTGGCGCTTTCGTTACAAGGGCGTTCCGTCGGCGTTCTGGACATCGATCTCACAGGCCCATGGATTCCACGATTCTTTGGCATTGAAGACGCAAAAGTGAAGCAAGCGCCTGGTGGTTGGGTGCCTGTGTCTGTTCACGATGCTCAACCGGCAGGTCCGTCCTCGGACAATGGACAGGACAATGGACAGGACAATGGACAGGCTCCACGGAGTGGCAATGGCCTCGGTTCGCTGAGATGCATGTCTCTTGGCTTCCTGCTCGGGAACAGGGGAGACGCGGTCGTATGGCGCGGGCCTAAGAAAACCGCCATGGTCCGCCAATTCCTCTCCGACGTGCAATGGGGCGCCCTCGACTATCTGCTCATCGACACGCCACCCGGTACGTCTGATGAACACATCTCACTGGTGGAAACGCTCTTGAAACAAACCTCTCCGGGCCAGGTCGCTGGTGCGGTCGTGGTCACAACACCGCAAGCTATCAGTATAGCAGACGTTAAGAAAGAGTTGAACTTCTGCAAAAAGACTGGCGTCACCGTGTTAGGGGTCGTGGAAAACATGGCAGGCTTCGTGTGTCCGTCGTGCGCCGAGTGTACGAACGTGTTCAGTAAGGGAGGTGGAGAGGTCATGGCCGCGGAGTTCAGCGTACCGTTCCTTGGTAGCGTACCGATTGATCCCATGTTCGTGATGTTGATTGAGGAAGGAAAGCGGCCTGTATACCCCAAGGGCACCGTTGTCAACGGGAAGAACATGGAAGAGAATGGGACGGCGACAGATGGCAACCAGGAACATAATCGGGATGAGGGGCGGTTGGTGGAGAAGTATACGAGCTGTTCTCTCCGTCCAATATTTGATGGGATCGTGAGACAGCTCGTCACACGACTAGAACGCTGAGCCGAACATTTGCCAAGGGGAATTGCTCTCGGTCTTCCAGCAATGCCTACCGTTATCCCTGGTCCGGAAGCTTCCTACATCTGTACCCGGAGTCGCATTGCTTAGACTCTCGCTTTAGGTACAAGGTCGCCGGGCTCCGTCGTGTCGGCATGCTGTTGCCTCTACCGTTGTATCGCGGAGAAGGCGTGTCAAAATCGTAGAGGACGAGAACGACATCAATCCAATCCGTAGCATCTCGGCACCCGTTTCCGATGGATTCAGACGTGTACGGTGGACCGCCTCAGTAGAAATCACAGCTCTGAGTTGATAGTGTCCACAGGATATGGCAGGAGCGTGGTACGTAGGAGATGAGGGGTACGTATGGTCAGAGGACCTGAATCCGCAAGAGCTATCAACGGATACAAAGTCTTGATGTCTAAGGAAAAACCGTCCATGACTTGCATGTTTGTCTCTCTCCCATCGCATTGGAATTGTCCTATCTCGGCCAATCATCACACGTCACAATATTTCCTTGCAGCCCGTATTCTGACATAGGCAGAGTTAAGCGACGCCCATCTTCCCATTCCTCAACACGAGTCGACCTACTTGCTCGGTCCGACCCTCCACATTTCTAAACCGACACGAGCGGATCAACCTAATGTTACACAGAACTTTCCTGTGCAACACCACTGCATAGACCCTTGCCAAACGACTCTGCTGATGATATGCATCTCACACAACATCGTGATCACACACCCTCGGAAGGACAACGTTATTCACGGCTAACGTCTCGCATCCTGGCTGCGAACATTTCTATTCATCGACATACAACGACCCAGCTCCCGGGGATCGAAGGACACACAGAGTAGCGTCGCTACAGTCTCTCGGCACGGGTCGGCTTGCGAGAGAGTGCTCGCAAAAGTATGACTGGCCGGGACCGTCAATCAAAATCCTGCACATAAGGCTGCATACAATTACGTGACTGGAGCTGGTCGCCTTACATTCTAGAGCCCATCGCAGCCACTCAAATCACGAGAGCAAGCCTTTGCGCTCCTTGTATCTGTAGTCTCGGACCTCTTCAATCAGGTTGTGCAAGACGTTTCAATGCTCGCTATCCGCCCAGGGGGTTGTGCAAGACCTGCCAGAGTGGTCAAAGGCTATCGAATTTTGTGTAGGTGGCAGAACGTCTTCAATGCAACACTCCCTTGAGGACCCTCATCTACACTCTCTCGATTGTGTCGACCAGCATTGCGGCAACCATCTTTGTCACAGCCGTCAGGCTTCTCAAGTGCTTCTGGACACAACAACCCTTTTTCTAGACTTGGTTTCTATTTCTCATCCTAAGCAACCCTGGACGGTGTACCGAGCTTTTTGTGTCCTCAGTTAGGGCGAATGGAATGCAAAGCTACCAATCGCAGAATTCAGCAGAGGCAGGCATGCCCACACAGGGCATGTGTTCAGATTCAAGGCTAGTCAACGCTCGAGCCAGTAAACACTGTTGCTACACTCTTCACAGTGAGAAGTGTACGAAGCTTAGTAGCACAGCTTGTCCCACCGAAACTCAGCCAGCTTGTCGACCTCGATGTACAGGTGGAAGTGTATACATATGGCCAAAGGAAGGGTCGACGGCGACCGTGTCAGAAGGTGACTTGCGAACTCTTCTGGCTCATGCGAACTCTGCTGCCCTTGCAGCAGGAGGAGTAGAGAAATTGGGGCCGGGGGTGTAAAGAAACGTTTGGCATGCCAGATACGGTGGCTGACCATCGGGGGCGGGCTACCCGGCCTGTCTTCAGCACTCGTTTGTTTTGAAGCAGCATGGTTTTGTGATACTGCTGGAATGCCTCATTTCGTAGCTCGTACTCTTAACTGAGGCGGTTGATCAGGGAACCGTTCAAACTCACACAGTCATTACTCAAATCTCCACGGTCTTCTGCGATCCGTTGTATAGCTTGCCTTCCTACTAGTGTTTCTCCTTCTCTGGACCATCATGAGCGGTCTCGCCGTGTTGGCCATTGCCGCACAGCTTTCTATCGCCTTAGGGCAAACGCTTCTCACTTCTGCTACCTCAAGCTTTGTCGCCTCCAGCAGCACTGTTGGTATGTTCCAGCTTCCTGTGAAGACGGAAGAATCAGACTAATGTCGAGCTTTAGTCTGCATCCCGACGGTCACAGTGACTTACTACCCTCCGGGAACGTCACCATCCGCCAGTTCTGTGGGCATTGTGTCCGCCTCGGCCACCGCGCCGAGTACTGTCATCAGCTCATCGAGCTCAGCTTCGTCCTCAATCATTGCTAGCACGAATGTTCAATCAACAGGTCTCGGTTCCAGTGCACTGGCCATGAGCACCGGCATTAGCGTTTCTTCAGCAAGCCCTGCCTCCAGCGTTGCTTCGACATTCAGTTTGACTATCTCTGGAACATCTACGAGCCTCAGTAGCAGTATTCAAGCCACAAGCCCGAGTGTCAGCGTGCCCTCAATGACTCTAAGTGTAAGCTCATCTACGACGAGTTTTAGCATTGCGACACCATCTACCAGCTTCAGCACCAGCCTCAGCGTTTCGACGACATCTCTCTATCCCAGCACTTCAACAACTTTTCCCAGCTTCGTTGCAGGGACTAGCACGTCGGTAACCCTCACTGACTGGCATCAGACTACTACTATCAATACGTTATCGAGTGTCGTTCCTGCAACACCGAGTAGCGCAAGTTCTTCAACAGTTGTCTCGAGTACCTCTGTTGCTTCGGCCGGTGCCAGTTCAAGCGCGCTATCAACGAGCGTCAGTGTACCAACGAGTAGCCCAAGCTCAGTCCTTGCGTCGATCAGTTCTATTACGCCATCCGCGAGTCTCACACCAAGCACATCGTCGACAAGCTTCAGTGTCAGCATCTATTCGATCAGTACTACCGTTGTCGCGTCCGCAACAGCTAGTTCAAGTTCCGCGTCTTTATCTCTTGGTTCGACACCCTCGTCTACTACGGCTACATCCCTGGCAACTACAAGCCCGGGTGCTTTGTCGTCTCCTTCTAGCTCAACTTCTGCAGCTTCTGTCGCGGCTACGCCTCTGACATCAAGCTTGTCATCGTTGTTGTTCAGTTCGGCATCCACAACGTCTGGGGTGACCACGCCCCTGGCCCCTATCGTCACAACCACTACGAGCATATCCTCGATCTCTGTGTCTTCTTCGCCTGTCCCGACATCTTCTCCTGCTATTGCTACCCCTCTGGCTCCGATCGTTACAACCACCACGACTACAAGCTCAAGTTCCTCGTCATCTTCACCCAGCTTGACATCCTTGTCAGTGACGGCTACGCCCTTGGTTCTCATGGTCACCACGACTACTTCGACGACTACCACGTATACGATTCCGCTCGGATGCTCGACGATCAACAACATGGTAGTCTGCGCGACGACGTCTTTGCCTACGCCTTCGAGCTCTTCAATCACGTCAACTGCTTCGTCCTTGGCGTCTTCGACTTCAGCTGCAGTCCAAAGTAACACCACAACCATAACTTTGATGTCAGCTTTGGTGTCTGTGCTTTCTCCGACGGCATTGTTCAGCCCGGCATCTACATCGTCTGCCAGTCTGGCAACAGCTTCTGCCTCAGTATCAGCTTCTAGCGTGATTGCGACGTTAACGCCATCAAGCAGTGCAGTATCTAGCTCAATCGCATCATCAGTCTCGATCTCAGCGGTGGCTGCATCATCAGCAAGCGCGACATCGTCGGCTTCAGTCGTTCCAACAGTAGCAAGTGCCGCATCGTCGAGTGCCGCATCATCGACTTCAGCAGCGACTGCGGTATCCTCGGCCGCTACCATATCGTCTGCCGTCTCAATTACTCCTACCTCTACCACGACAAGCTCGGCCGTAGCAACAGCCGCTCCAGCCATCACTACTACAACAAGCTCGCCAGCCACGACCATCACCACTACAACCACGACAGGGATACTAGTAGCGTTGGGAAACACGTTAGCAAGTATGCTTGTCCCCGCCGCGACCACGACCACTACGACTACGAGCCTGGCTTCTTCTTCTTTATCTTCATCCGCCGCCGCCACGATTGTCACGACCCGGACTACTGTCACAAACACTTACACTCTGTGTACTACAAACGGGGTTCTCGTCAAGACGCTCAACTGCGTTCTATCGACCGCGGTGGTCACGCCCGTGCAGACTCTATCGACGGCCACAGTTTGAGCTGTTACTTCTCCATCCATTGGCTCCTGAGGTCAGCCAGGGCCGGGGGCCTGGCGTTGATTTACTGTCTTCTTTGGGGCTTGGGTCACGCAGCGGTGTCGACTTCTAGTTTATTCGTATGTAGAACTCACGATGGAGAACGTGGCATTATGATTTTTCCCATTGGCACAGGAGTCAGATCTGGACTGTGGAGTAGGAGGAAATGGGCAGGGGGTTAGGTAGCAAGGACTCGAAACTGGCGTCTACTATGCCGCAGCGAGTGCCTCAGGCGTTACAACATGTGAGCCTGTTCTCACTACCCTGATCAGGGCACTGTGGGTCGAGCCCGATGAGCTGGGATCTGGATGTAGGTGTGAGAGCCTCTGGTCGGGACGATCCTGTACATTATGCCACGGCCGAAGCGACAGAGACCACCTCCCTATCTCCTACTACTTACAAGTAGAGTATGCCCGCCGCGTTTTCAGTTCTATGAGCTAGCCTGTACATCATGCGATAGTAGAACCCTCGAGGAAGCTATATTATGAGGTTTTCATGGCGGAGAGGCGCAGAGCGATTGCTATATGACAGGGTGCGCGCCGTTAGGGACGCTGGTCCATTGACGGCGGTGACAGATTGTGGAAGCATGCATGTTCGGTATCTCATGGACTCGTTGAAACGTTCCCCTGATCGCAAGCTTCCATCGCCTCAACGTCAACTGGCTGCCTGCTCGTCCCTGTCCCTAGCCCGACTCAGCCCGTAGAAGCACGCCACCCGGCAGCAGCGCCAAACCTCCCTCCCCCTCCACCATCCCGTCTCCCAATCCCAGCCCACTATACCGCTCCACCTCGCCTCCAACCCTGACATCCAAGCAGTCGAGACTCCGCAGCAGCTCCTTGGACGCCTCAAAGCACAGCTCCCGCGTCTTGCGCACCACCAGCGGCCTCGGCACCAGCAGATCCTCGCCAGTAGCGGCAGCAGCAGCATCATCATCGTCGTCAAGACCGCGGGCCACAGCCGTGACCTGCAGCCACGCCCTGGGCAGCGGCATGTTGCTCAGCCGCTTGAACTCCGGGATTATGGGCACGTCGGGCGCGTCGGCGCGCCGCATCGTGCTCAGTGGGCTACGACCGAGGGTGGACGAGGTGCGAGAGCTGCCGCTGCTGCTGCGGGAGCTCGAGCTGGGGCTGGTGCTTGCTGGCCGACGACTGTACTGTTGATGCTGTCCGCTTGACAGCGACAACCTCCGCAGCGCGGCCGCGGTCGGGGCCGTCGGGATATTGCGGAGAGTCGGGCTGTTGGTGGCGCTGGCGCTGCGGCGTGCGACGTGGTGGAACGTGTGCAGGGGCGGGTGAATGGCGCGCCATGCCGAGTCAACGTGCTGTGGGGGCGAGAAGGGTGCGAACGGTGGTAGAGGGGGCAGGTTGATGGGCGGTGGATGGCGGTCGGCATATATGCCGAGACCTGGGAGACCAGCGCAGAAGAGGCCGGCTTCAAGGTCCGAGTAAGATGATGTGCGGCTTGTGGTGGGTTTCTCAGCGCTGGACGACAAGGACGACAAAGTCGATGTCGAGTTGGTCGGACCGAAGGCTGGTTTGGAGTTGGCGGTTTGCCGATTGTGCCCGGTGAGGTGGGCGTCGAATGGGCGGCGAACAGTTTCTAGGGCGCCGAACAAGACACTGGAGCTGATGCTGTAATTATGTAATCAGCCTTGTGCTCTCCGGTGCGGTGGTTTCTGTGGACGTACAGCGCCAGTACACTTCCAGCGACACCGCTCCTCTGCAACATACAAGGGCCACCCACTTGCCACGCAGTCGTTGTGGAATACTCCGCTCCACCTCTCAGGCACAATGGTTGTCTTGCGGCAGTAAAAGTGAGGCTCACGCCACACGTGATAAGCCATTTCGCTACAACAAAGCGTATGCCTATCGAGCAGGCCCTCTGCAGTAATAGCGTTTGAGACGTGTGACTGGATTCCAATCTTCGGGAACGAGAGGCCAGACAGTGCAAGGAAACATAGCAGAGAGAGAATATCGACTGTGCGAACAGTCAGTCCGGCCCTAATTGTGTCGTGCAACGTGAGCAAGAGCGGTGACATACAGAGATGAATATGAGGATCTCAGGGGCTAGGATAGTACCGTCGTCTAGGATCGCAGCGAGGAGGTATGTAGTAGTGATTGTCGTATAGAGACAGCTCCAGAAAAGAACGTTGAGGCTTATCGTGATGATGGTCATTGTCCAATGACACCTTTGTGACTTCTTGAAGATTCTCTGCAACTGGACCATCGTCGCAGATGTCGGATCCTAAATAAATTCGCTAAACGTAGTCTTAAAGACGCCGATGAGCTTATGGTGGAACAGTCGCTGTATCTCGAGTACTCCCTCGGCTTATGACTTGATAGTGGCAAGCGGTTAGAGAGATGGGTGTGCGACAGAGGAGAGAAACACACTCAATCAATCATGAACGACGGACTGGTGGGCAGATTCCATGCATGAGGCTGGTAATGAACGTGATGGCGGCCACTTTACGCGGTCAACCCCGGTGGCATGCATTCCACGACGCGACGCGAAGTTGAGAGGTTGCAGGAAGTAAGGGGTGGAGATACTGAGATGGGGACGAGGAATGCGGCCGGTGAGCCTCGCGACAGCACAAATAAGAGAAGACTCGTAGAGCGAGTTGTCTAGTAGAGCGTCGTTCGGTTTAGGACGTAAGGATCGCCATGTGGAAAACAGCCTCATTACAGCCCGACATTTGGGGACCCCAGCGGTGGCGACGCAGACGACATCCAGGAAGGCGGCCGTCTGCATACAGACATGCGCAGGACCCATCATAACGAGACCTTGAGGACACGAGTATCTTCAGCGGAACAGCGACTGTATTGTCGACCCTTGTCGGGCTCGCCAGCGACGTCCTAATCGCCAACGACTCGCGTCTTCCGGATGCCAGCCTGTCAACGAACAACAAGCTCGAGCCAGTAACGTCGAGATGTACTCCACTCTATTCCGCGGCGTTGCCAGGATGTGGCAGGCTTGGAGTCTACGAACACACAGCCGATTTTTGACATCATCGGCCGCTAGGGATCGATGGATGCTGTCGCCTACCGGTCCTTGCCCAGCATCGGAAGTGCCCAGTTCAATAGTATAGCGAGGCACAAAGACTCACGTTCTAGAGCGATGATAGCTGTAGTCACCGACGCAGCATGTACGAAAGGTTGGCGAGCTGGCTGACGATATTCCGTGCCGCTTCATCATCCTCTACATGCTTGCTTTCTGGAGGTATCTGTGATGCCGAGACTGGAGTATGGGGGGCAAGAGTGCAGGAGCTGGAACTGGAGCGGATGGAGCCAGTGAAGGGAGTGGTGCCATGCTGTAGTACAGCTGCATTTGTTAGCGGTAGGCTCTTCGGTGGCGCTGCTGGGGCGTCAAAGATGGAAAAATCGGCCGAGGCCCATGGATCTGAGGTTGGCGCTGCTGAGTCGGCCACACTATCGTTTGCTCGAAGCTCTGGTTCTATAGGGTGCTCATGAGATGACAACACTGCATTTGGTAAGTCTGCACAGGGGAGATCTGCGACATCCTCGGACAAGATGTTGCTGTCGGCGTTTTCGCGGATCGAGGGCACCGACGTTATCGTCAACGAAGGCACATACTCGGGAACGAGCGAAGGCGTAAGCCTTTCCATTGGCAGTGGCACTTCATCAGATGTGTGGGCAGGTAGTGCAGGGGACTGCACCATCTCACTCCAATCATCGTCAATCGAGGTTGTCGTGAAGTTTGCGGGCAGGCTTGTGTTGAGTCGTCCAGGGTTTGCCCATGAATCGCTGCTGAACTGTACTTTGTCCACTGCAGAATTTGTTGCGTGTTCCCTGTCCGATAGCGTATTGGCAATCATTCTGGACATACTAGCTGGATCTGTGCCTTTGGGGTGCTCCAAGTATTCCAGTGCCGCGTGACCTTGACCCGGCAATGGGTCGAGGGGAGTAGTGGCAGCTTTCTCGTGGCTTCGCTGATCTAAAGAAGATCGCTTGGAAGAAGTCGCGGATTTGGGATCGCTCTGAATCATCGTTGATCCCCCGGATATTCTCGACTTAGCAGTAGCAGGCGGAGAGCTCCAGTCAAACTTTGCAATCGGATAGTCCTCAGCAATCGACATCACTCTGGGTCCTTCTCTTTTCAGAGACATGCGTCTTAGGTTAGATTTGATGCAGGGTGTTGGGACAGTACCGTGGCCACGGTGACGTGACGCTGGCCGGGTTGCATGCTGACTTTCAGCCGGCTGGTCCCATCCGAACATGGCATGACCTCCACCACCTCCTCCGATCATGCCTCCATTGTTGCGATCCTCAGAAGCCCATCTTGCAACTATTTTGTTTACTTCTGCCCGAATTTTTGAGCCGGCCCAAGTCACCCTAACGTAGTTTCCTTCGTCTCCGCTATTGTGTTTTCTCATGGGCCCGACTCGTGAGATACGATACCAGGCTCTACTAGCTCCTTCAGATGAGAGCGTGTGCTCGTTTGCAGCAGGAACTGCATCTTCTGTGGGTCGAGTTGGGTATATATCGTGTATCAGGCTAAGATCAACGTCAAAGCTTGGAGCTGGGACCGGCAAACGCTCCATTTCTTGTTGGCTAGTGCTTTGAACAATCGCTTGTGTCTGCGAACCAGTTGCCAGATTGCCAATAGTTGACCGCTCCAAGTTCTCCAAAGAGGCTTCGGCGTGTTGGCTATACTCAGCGTGCTCCTCGTCCTCAACAATCTCTCCCTCGAAGTCTCCGAAATCTCCGGACTCGTCCTCGCCATCGTGGGCTTCGCCCACTCTAGCTGAATCCGTGTCCTCGTGGATTATCTCAATGCCTGCTTCCTCCTGCTTGACTACTTGCGGTGTGGCAATATCGTCCCCGACCGAAGTCCTCGCGGACTCCTGAACTGCAATTTCAGTTTGACTGACGTCTGAGGGAGCCGTTGAAGGTCGAGAAGATGAGTTGTCTTCAGACTCCCCGAAGATCGGAATGCTCTGTTGTTTGCTATTTAGCTTGGTTGAGGATGCTGTGTCGGGAACATCTGCTACACCTGCAGAGGTGCTGGCTGGGGTTGGGTCGGTAGGACGTGCTTCCTGCGTCGGCGATGCTGTATCCACCCGGGAAGTCTCGTTGTCTGTAGAAGAATCCGCGAACACCCCCCGAGTGTCTTTGAATGTGCTACGCGAGTCCACGAACTCTCTGAGGGGCCCAGCGCCCAACCCTCCTTCAGCTGATAGTCCTCCCACTGCTTTAGTCGCAGAACTCTGTGAACCCCCATCGGCCCATGCGTTGTCCCGCTGTTCGGAATCGAGGTCTTCGAACGCCGTTTCTAGATCTACTTCTGCGGACTGGTCTGGATTGAAGGCGGTCCGGCGATTGGTGGGTATTGTGTCTGCCTCTACATTTGTGAAGCTGGTCCAGCCACCAAACTCTTCGCTTCCAACATCGTCACCCCAAGGGGCTCCTGTTATGTCATCAACCCCAGTTGTTGCTGCCTTGCCAGACATCCCGACTTCGAGCGTTGTTGCTGGCTGGTTGTCCTCGACCTCATCGGCCCATGGCGAGCCCCAATCGTCCATGCTTCACCCAACCTTGAAGCCTTCATTCTGAACGTGTCAACAAGATCGAAGAGCGCTGAGCACTGTGTGCAAAGGAGGTACCGGATGAGACGGAGGAGGTGCAGGTGAGAAGTCTTGGATCTTTCGCCCAAAACCGGCAGGAGTTGCATTTCGTGGCGTCGATGCCGTCCCCGCAAACCTAACCCTTCTTCCCGACCCCAGACCTGGCTTTCCCTAAGATCGGTAGCTGTGCGGCTTGAAGGCGGGCTAGGATCCAGATACACCCAGTCCAGCTTCCCACTGGACCGAGGCTAAGGCAAACATCCAGACGACATGGACATCCACCAAGGCGTTTGCCCGTCTACAGATCAACACTCATCGCCATGCCTCACAAGTCCCCCTTCCAGCTCGACATCCCGGCCACAGACGTCCTCACATGGTTGTTTCCGCCAGGTAGCACGCCTTCGGACAAGCCAATATGGATTGACGCTGTCAAACCGGAGGAGAACCACCTGTCGCCGAGACAGCTTCTTCAATGGGTCAAGAGGCTAGGCGTCGGGCTGGACAAGCTGGGTCTGAAGCAGAATGAAGCCGTGATGATGCATTCTGCGAACCACATCTTTGTCCCCGTTGCGTATCTGGGTGTTGCAGGCAGTGGAAGGGTATTCAGTGGATGTAACCCGGCGTATACCGTCACAGGTTCGAGAGCTTCTGAGCACAACTATCAAGGCTATGCTGATCGCACTGTCAAGAGGTCGCATTCCAGATTGAGAACACTGGAGCCAAGGCAATCCTCGTTGATCCAACTCTGCTAGAGGTCATGCTGGCGGCCGCCGACAAGCTAAAATTCCCAAGAAACCGTATCTTCCTCTTCTCGGACCATGAATGTCAGCCGGTCGATGGCGTACAAGACTGGAGAACGATGCTGGGATCCTATCAAGAGGCGGAGCGGTGGCAGTGGCATTCCATGAGCAGGAAAGAATCACAGACCCGGACCGCCGTGCTAAACTACTCCTCAGGGTGAGTCGTGCACAGACTATGGCTCAACTCCACAATCGCCTGACCAGAGAGCTCATTTACAGAACTACTGGCTTGCCCAAAGGCGTCATGATATCCCACCAAAACATAATTGCCAACGTCGAACAATCGATCTTCATGCGTAACCTCGAGCAGCCCTACAAATCCGAGGCCGAACGGCCACCAGAGCGCTGGCTCGGCTTTCTCCCTCTCTACCACGCCTACGGCCAACTCTGGTCCATCAGCGCGGCCTGCAAAACGCTGACGCCCTGCTACTGCATGAAAGCATTCAATTACACCGAATTTCTCAAGCACATTCAGAACCACAAGATTACGCACATTCAGACAGCACCCCCGATCGTGGTAATGTTGGCGAAACGGCCAGAGACGGCCCAGTACGACCTCAGCTCATTGCAGAACATCCTGTGCGGTGCGGCGCCGCTGTCGAAGGAGCTGCAGAATGAGGTCTCCGACAAGCTCAAGCTTAAGATCGTGCAAACCTGGGGAATGACCGAAGTGACGTGCTCGTGCCTCCATGTCCCAGGTGGCATGGATGACCGGAGCGGAAGTGTTGGGTACATCGATCCTGGGTCCGAGATGAAGCTAATGGACGACGACGGCAAGGAAGTCAAGGAAGGCGAGCGTGGGGAAATCTACGTCAGAGGTCCCAACATCTGCATCGGATACTGGAGAAACGAGCGCGCCACCAACGACTCGTTCGACGAAGAAGGATTCTTGAAAACAGGCGATGTGGCCATCCGGAACGAAAAGGGCTGGTATTGGATCGTGGACAGGAAGAAGGAACTGATCAAAGTTAAGGTAAGTAATTTGAACTCCATGACACGAATCGCGTGCCTGCATTCGCATTTCAGGTGTACAAACCCACCCGCTCACACGACATCTCAGGGTTTCCAAGTCGCCCCAGCCGAACTCGAAGCCGTGCTCCTCGAACACGACCACGTCGCCGATGCCGCAGTCGTGGCCTTACAGCTCGAGCACGAAGAGCGCCCGCGCGCCTACGTCGTGCTCAAAGACACTGCGAAAGGCAAAGTCTCGGAGCAGGACATCATCGCCTGGACCGCGAAACAGGTAGCCAAGCACAAGCAGCTGACCGGGGGCGTCAAGGTCATCAACGAGGTGCCCAAGAGTGCGAGCGGCAAGATCCAGCGGAAGGTCATGCGGGACTGGGCGGCGAGGGATCGGGACGCGATGGTTGGGGAGGGGGCGACGGTTAAGGCGAAGCTGTAGAGGGTGAAGTTGGAGATACTAACATTGTACACATTGACAAGGTATTTTCTTTCTTCAAGGCGCTTCGCTACCTTGTATAGACCTCTCACACTGTCAACGCCACTGCCGCTCCTTCATCGGCGTTCTTTTGGTTTGCTCCGTGCTACTACTGCTTTCAGATGTCCCCGCCAGTGCATTGGCTTTCTTCCCGTTAGCTAAGGTGCCGCTACAATTCGTACAATGCCACGAGATTTTCGACTGGCGTGGCTGTCGGGAAAGCGGTTGAAGATGTGGACATCGTTTCCATAGACTTGTTTCATGATGTGAGTCCGCATTGGTTTTTTTTGCTTTGCGCTAGAAACGGAGCGTCATGGCTCTGCGCGGAAAGATATCTGATCCGGGTTTGACCTCATTCTGCTACTCCCACCATTCTCGTTGCTCTTGCGTCGTCTTCCATGCGGCTACTACCGTCTCTTTTTCTTGTATGAGGCTCCTTGCTTTTGGCACTCCACTGCAGGTAAAGAGGATGCGAAACGAATGAACTACAGCACCTGTCCTACTTCTACGGCTGCTTTTTTCTCACACTCCTTGCCGGGAGTTCTTAGTGTTTCTCTTCTGCTACGATGGGTCCTGCTCTTGACTCTCTTCTCGTTCGTCGAACTTCTAGCATTGCTTGTTCTATGACCCTCACCTTGGCCCTGACTGTGCCGTTGTTGAGCGATGTACGAGGACCAAGGCTTCGTTCTGTGATGAAGAGGATGTGCAACTAGTCTTTCCTCAGTCATCGCCTTAGATTTACTCATAATGTCCGAGATTCCGCGTGTCTCAGCTTCACCAACTACGGGAACAAGAAGTGCTTCCGCTGCGTGTGGCTTTGCAGGCGAGATGGGAGAAGTACTTTGTCGCTCAGGCCCACTCCCAGTGGAATCCACTGTGGTCAACAGCGCGATCAATCGCACCCGTAACCCCGCATTGCACAGAATAAACCACCTCCACCGAACGTGAAAACATCTCGTACGCTCTTCAAGGGTTATGGAAGGACTACCACCACGGACACAATGCACTCGGTTCTGGACTTCACACTCAGGGAGAACAAAGTAGTGCTACCGATGTCTACAAACAACACAGAACCACACCGAAGTTGAGGTTCTCTGACGATACTGCCGTTGGTCTTGCCGTTGCTTCTGCCCCTTGCCCCTGCCCTGTGGCCCTCGCTGCTGGGAGAAGTCCGACTGTCTTTGCCGATTTCCAATCTCGGCACGAGAGGATGGGGCGAGGGTAGGAATACCTAAGAAGAGCACTGGCTCCAGACAGCGGTCGCCAAATGCTGGTAACACTCGGGCTCTGGCTTCGCAAAGTGGTGCCAGCCGAAGACGTCAAGTGCTACTTCTAACACCCAGACGCCGTAGAAAACCGCAGAATGCTGTTACCGAAGTACAGAGGGTCGATGCCGTCCGAGGTGGTGTGGTTGGGTGCTACTTGTCCAGCTGGCCAGCTGCGTTCTCTTGCGTCGGCTCGCCAATGCACCGATTGTTGTTGAGTGAGATAAGGGAAGGGGGTTCAGCCGCATATGTATATACTTCTTCTCCTCAATCTCGTCTTGTCTCTTTAACTTATTTAGAACACCCATTTTGTTGTAACATGCTTAGACGCTTGTTTAGATCATATGTTTATATCTAAAGCGATGTTACCGCGACCGTTCGTTCTATTAAAGCCGGCTAATGTAAGTTTACGATCTTTTTCTATAGAGATTATATCGTACTAAGATTCCCTTCTACTAAAATTATCGCCTAGCTAACTATAGAGCCTTTACTCGTGTTACGTTTCCTACACACTCTACAGTATACCTTTACTTTTATTATATAGAATCTGTAGGGCTAAGCGGGCGACACGTCCCCGTTCTATCGCCGAGAACGCGGACAAGCCCTCCTCGATGGAGGAGGAAAGCTCCTGAGAAGGAGCAAGAAAAGTCGTCGCTAAGCAGGCTATAAAGACGGCTATCCAGGCGGCGATTTTTTCTTCTTTCCACGGTTGTGAGTACTCTGGAGAAGAGCGAGGGCACAGACGGACGGTCGTGGCCTTTGCATTTCATGGAAAATCAAAAAACCCAAAAGAATCCAAAAAAGGTGAGCGTCGCAATTCTCTGTGCTGCTTTCTTGGATTCCGAGCTGACCTTACCAACAGAAGAAAAAAGTCGGTTGCGTATCCTATTGATCCTGCGAGCTTTACTAAGACGGCCAATTGCAGAAAAAGAGTCGTCAAACACATCCATCACTGATTCCAGAGCGTGTTGCCCAGAGAAGAGTCGTCCGAACACATTCGTTCTTGATTCCACGATGAAGACCCCAAAAGACTGTGCGTACAGGTCCATTCCTGCTTCTGCTAGTCGGTGGCCCATCGGGTGCAGAGAGAGCATTGCAGGATGGAGCATTGCAGAGAAAGAGGAACCATCGCAGAGAAACGTCGAAGGGACCTGATTACTAAGCGGAAGCACATGACGGCATCCTATTGGCTGAGAAAGTCCTGGCGTCGGCGTCCGCTAAATGCCTCCAACACGGCGCATCCAGACACGGCACATGCTACGCTCCACCGAACATGCAGGCGGTGCTGTTGCACACGCTTCCAGCAGTCACAGCGACAATGCTGAGAGCTCACTCGTAGCAGTACTTGTCGCTGCTGCCTGCCTTGTCTGGTATGTAGCTGTTGCCCTGGTCTGTGCCGTAGGTTACACGCAAATGTACGCCATTCTCTCGCTTATGCTGTCCTTGGGTACTGATGCTCCGTAGACAAAGGTACCATTCCTCTATTCCCGCTTCCTCGCGGTCGTCGACGCGTGGAGACGCTGCCCCTCACGTCACCATTATCCGTCCTGTCAAAGGCCTGGAGCCAAGTCTCTACGAATGCCTCGCTGCGACCCTCCACCAGGTCTATCCGCGGGACAAGCTCACCATATACTTTTGTATCTCCACTCGCGATGATCCAGCATATCCCGTCCTGCAGCGTCTGATCAAAGCCTACCCATACTCCAACGTCAGCATCCTTGTGGAAGAGGACGATCCGGCATTGCAACATGTCCATGACAATGGACAGGAAGGGAGGGGAAGCTTGGGACCGAATCCGAAAATACGAAACATGAGCCGCGCCTATCGAGAAGCCAAGGGAGATATCGTGTGGATCCTCGACTGCAATGTCTGGGTCGGTAAGGGCGTGTGTGGGAGAATGGTCGATACACTCGAGGGCTTTAACGGAAAGATGAAGACCAAATTCGTACATCAATTACCTCTGGTTGTTGATATCGCTGGGGACATGGTCGTCCGGGAGGAAAACCGCAGTCTCCTGGATCCCCATCATATTGACGACGTTGCCGAGGAGATTCATGCCTCATCCAGCTCAGCATCTCAGACACTTCAAGGCAATCGCCGCCTATTAGGAGCTTGGAAGATGGGCGGTGGTAGACTCGAAGAGCTGTTCATGTCGTCGTCTCATGCCAAGTTTTACACTGCCATCAACACGGTTCTCCTCGCCCCTTGTATCGTTGGCAAATCGAACATGTTTCGTCGGTCACACCTCAATTACCTCACCCAAGGCCAAGGGATAGACTTCTTTTCACATAATATCTGCGAAGACCACCTTATTGGAGACTTGCTTTGGAGAGGCCAGGTAGCAGAAGAAGAGCAAGGCGGAAGAATTGGCAAGCATGCTATGGTATTTGGAGACCTGGCAATCCAGCCAATGGCCGGCATGAGCGTCAAGGAGTACATTGCGCGCAGGGTCAGATGGCTCAGAGTTAGGAAGTTCACTGTCACGCTCGCTACACTCGTCGAGCCAGGGACGGAGTCTCTTCTCTGCTCTTTGTACGGAGCGTTCGCTGCCACAACACTGCCCTGGTTTCACGACACGCTATGTTTCCCACGCAGCTGGCTCGCGTTTGCAGTCTTCTGGGTTGCGAGTGTTGCGGTCTGGGCAGCTATCGATTGGACTCTATACCGCAAGCTGCATTCGGCGCAGTCGATCGAAGTCGACGAGCATACGCCAGTGTTTGCCAGATCCCCAGAGCAAGGTACTAGGAGGCTATTCCGGGAGTGGCTCGTAGCCTGGTTAGGACGTGAAGCTCTGGCATTCCCAATCTGGGTATGGGCGGTCTTTGGAGGGGTCACCGTGGTGTGGAGAGGTCGCAGATTCTGGGTCGGGATGGACATGAGGGTTCACGAGCTCGAGCGAAATGGAAGAGCATTGTCCGCGGCCCCGCCAGTTAACGGTCATGGCAATGGCTTGAGTCGCAAGGCTCGGAGAGACTGATGTAGATGTAGTCACAACCAGATCAAGCCGATGGTCGATGTTCGGACTTCCTAAGGCTTGAGGCACTTTTCCCTCGTTGTTATTCCCACCCCGTCCACGCATCTGTCTCTCTCAGTCTTGTGGACGCAATCGACATTTACATTCAGCACGCGTCGTACTTTCAGCCTTCCCCCGTACCACGGAACGTAGAAGATTTCGATCACATATGGCTCTACTTACCACAAACCTTTATAGCTTGACGTTGGGAAAGTTCAGCTAAGCCCTATATCCTTATTGCATCAACTGCCCATTTCGATTTCTCCAATCTCTCCCAATTTCTTCAATCTCTTCCGTTCTTGACGCTCCCTCGGGAGCGCGGTCCATACATCAGCCCTTACCAGCCGCATCTGCTTTCCGCCTGTACCACATCTCCCGTCTCACAAGCCTCGATAACATCACCGGCGTACACATAATCAGACATGCTCACCACCACCCGGGGAGCGCTGCCTTCCAACAGCCTAAGCCTCGACTCCTCAGAACTCCGACCCAGCTTGGAACGGGCAGCGTCTCGCACGCCCCTGCTCACTCCCCCCCTTCCTTGTTTTGCACGGCTGCGGGGAGAACGCTATCAAAGAAAGCAAGCACTACCCACCAAGCACGACACCAAGTACTTGTCAAGCAAACTCCCCACATTCATGAATCGCTGGCTCCAAGGCCATGATCTTAAATATGAACCATCTCACAAATACGACGTCGAGTACAAAAGGTCTAGCCGCCCACCCACCGCGAACCGACTCTCCATGTTCCTTGACTCCATGTCCCTGGACCACCCGCTCCGCCGCGCCGACGTCCTCTCCCTCCGCCAATTCTGCAGCTCTTCCAACCGCGGCTACCTCGACGTCGCAGCAGAGATCGCGCACGACGACCCCACCGGCGTGCCGCCAACCATGAAAGATGCGCAGGTCTTCACCGTCGTCGCCATCTCGATGCACGTCCCGTCGCCCATGCACTGGCTGATGTTGGTGCGCTGCGCGCTGGGCTTCTGGGCGTCGGACAAATGGATTGGCACCACAACGTGGACCATGGCAGAGGCCCGCGACTGGCACGGCAGCACGTGGCGGTGGTACAACCGGTCGTGGGCGGAGCGCGGCTTCCTGCGCGACTTCGCCGCCGACGCGGCGATGATTGTCGGCACGTCGCTCGCAATGCGGCAGCTCTGTCCCGGCGAGTTACTATGGGCGGAGGTCGTGAGTTTCGGCGTGCTCATCTTCTTGCGGAGGAGAAGAAAGGGAAGCTGGTTTCACAGGCACCGTCCAGGACATCTGTTCAAGCCTGACCGCATACCCTTCTCGTGCGCACGGATCCCTGTGGGCCCGGCGCTGCTGCTTTTCATGTATTGGTGGGTTGTACTGGACGGCAAGCCCTACATGCTCACGACCTTCGATGCTGGAGAAGACCTGGAAGTCGAGCGGTCGACAACAGAGCGTATTGCTGAGTGGTATCGACGGTGCGTGCGCCGCGCCGTGTGCGAATTGAGCGGTTAAGCGTCGTTTGTGCCGCCTTCTGCAGACTGAAAAAAGAGGATGAGTTCGTATGGATGGTCCTGGATATCATACTACACTCAATTGTTCGTTGAACGGCAGAGATCTAAAATGGAGGAACAGGGGTGGTGCGAGTCTGCGAGATTGCTTCAATCTGGGCAAGTCGCATACGACTTCTCGTGTCAGCAGCATCTTGTCCTCGACGACATGCCGTCCGTTGAGTGCGCAGGCGGCAACTCTGCCTGTCTCCTGAGCGAAGCCCCGCTGCCTCCATGAGCCTTGTTGGCAGTTGCAGCATGGACACGCTGAGCGTCGAATCGACTTGGAGTACGAGGCTTCGACGCCGTCGCTTGTTTACCACCATGTACTGAAGCCGTCGCCGCATTAGTCCGACATCTACGTGACGTTCAAAGTAAAGAACCCTATATCGAGCCTTCGCTTCTCATGCGACGCCAGTAGGGCTTGGTCTCGTAATCTGCTCTGATAGGCCTCGTACTGCTCCGTAAGCTACAGTCTGCTCTAACGCGCTCAATCCTTGTCTACTCCACTTGTACTCCCTAGACTTCACCCTCCTGCGACCTTTTCGGAACACCACTCGCTGATGTCGTTCGTCTGCTGAACAGGGGCTTTCGTGCGTGTGACTCAGGGCCCTACTCGGCGTTCTAGGCACAGTGGAGATCCCTTCACCCTCGACGGCCGCTTCGACGGCTTCCAGAGCTAGAAGTTCTGTTCGGTGGCAAGACTGCTGTGGGCGTTTGGTCACGGGCTATACTCGGTGGCTCAAGCTACGGGGGGATTCGTGGATGCTCTGACAGTTGCCCAGACTTGCCCGTGCTGGAGTGTCCATTCGTTCTAGTGAGAAGCTGTAGTTCAGAAGTAATCAGGGATCGGGGTGAAGCTCAAGCTTGGGGTGGCCCCTGGATCACCCGGGTCCGAGTACAATTTTGCGTGCGGAGTCAGGGTCTCTGGTCAAAGCGATGATTGTACATGAGATGTTCCATATACACGAGACTCCGAACCGGGACACAGAAGACGGTTACCCTCTCCAGCACTTTGGCATATCCGTGCGCGTTTAGGGTGCTATGGTGGCCATCCTAGATATTCCAGACTTTGGACTGCTGGCGCGCGTAATGTTCCGCAATCATTCTCCCAACGTATATCTGGGGTTGGAGTCGTTTCCGGATTCTTAAGCCAATGCCCAGCCTTGTGTCCCTTAGCCCCTACAACCGACTCGGCCGGAACGAAATACGGAACAACACCACGACAGCGGCTTTGCCCGCCCCTTTGGCCATAGGCACTTGTGCTCCTTTTACAGAGCGTCCGTTATGGGAAGAAGTAGGAAATCGCCGCCCGGATAGCAGTCTTTATAACCTGCTTAGCGGCGAGTTTTTCTACTCCTTTCTAGGAGCTTTCGTCCTTTATTAAGGAGGTCTTATCCGCCTTCTCGGCGGTAGTATAGCAACGCACTACTCGCTTGTTCCTATAGAGTCTATGTGATAAGCAAGACATACTATAGAGTA
>NAJN01000517.1:0-21344 GCA_005059845.1 Cryomyces minteri | reverse complement strand
CGTATGCGTCGGCCATAGCGGTCGTCATACTAGGTGTGGCGATGATGAACTGGCTGAATGGGTGGCCGAAGGTCGAGAGGTGAACAGACCATGGACATGGCCATTCACGACGAACGCCGCGCCGCACCGCTCTGCTGATGTATGCTGCACCCTACTGGTGTGCTGTTGGAGCTGTGGCCGCACCTAATAAAAGCAGACGGTGCTGTCTTGGCATCGCAGTGCGTAGTCAAGGCTATGAGGCCTGGAGAGGGGCAACGAGACGTCGAAGTTGCATACGCAGCACAAAGTCAGCAAACACCAATCCAGGCATCATCACCCGTAGTACCTATCCTCTAACACCAACCGCCTCAGCTTTCGGTACTCATTTCGCTTGAGCGTACACGTTTTGGGCATCCACGACGCCAGCGATCTACGAGGGAACGTACAGCGTATAGCCATCCAACTACCCCTCCTTCTACTCTGACGAACGAACACGTATGAAATCAGCACGGGCTAGACGTATAATACAGTCCGTCCGGATTCTGCGCCGGGCATTGCCCTCTGTGTTTGTGAACAACGGAGGAAGATTATACTAGGTGTTTTGCATTCAGGTGATGGCGTTTGGTGTTTCTTGTCGGTCTCTTCTCTTGAGGTATTCTGGGATTGGAGATGAGGACGAAAGATTGGCGTGGCAAACATGGAGACGTGGGAACATGGATGTGGAAGTGGAAACGGGGAACATGAATCGATGGTTTTCGTTCAACAAAGTTGAACCGTGATGTGAACCGTGACTGCGACGTTGTAACGGTAATACTAAGTGGAACACCGCACCACAACGCGAAGCCATATCTTATTCTGTCCTCGACACTATGCGATACCTGCCCTCTACTCGGCAGACTGAACCCACACAAACAGACACGGCACCTGAACGGCACCCGAGAACCAAGACGGGAGGTTTCTAGGGCCATAGATGAGTCCGGTCCTCATTCTCATGCGACATGCTGCCATCGCAGAATGTTCAACGTTTGTGGGATATACTTATCATAACCACATACAGATGTTAGATACGACCACATACAGATGTTACATACGACCACAGGTCGAGGAGAACTGGGCATCCCGTCCGCTCTACCATACATAAGCCTCGAACCGTTCAATTAGTAGTCAGGTGGGTGACCACTGGCGAATCCCGAATGTTGTATGTTTTTTGCCACTTGCATCTTCCCCTTCTTCCATGTCCAGAACGGGCGCTTCGCTTTCGCTAGAGGACATCACTGCTCGTCTGACTGATGTGTAGTCGATGGCTGCGCTATAGGTGAGCTCCTTGCGGAACGACACAAAAGCCCACTCACTATGCAGCACAGTAGGCGAGCGAAGGCGGTTGGGGTCACGAGCATGGGAGACGAGTATACTCGGTCCGGGTCTGTTATGTCGTGTTCCTCTGCACCTCGCGCTCAATCATTACGTTATTACGGGATTATGTACGTAGCCTTTGTATGCGTGTGCGACGTCCAGTTGCGCCTGTTCGTGCACGCGAGTCCCAAGAGTAGCCAATGCGCTAACAACAAGGTCAGGAACGCCGGGGATGCCATAGACTGGTAAGAGAATACATTGGGGGTTCGGGATAGTGTACATATGAGGATTCGACGCTGCATTGAGCCTTCGCAGAAGGAGGCGGGACGTCGGGCTTTCTTTGTACGATTGTAGGAGTGTTCAAGTAAGCCACAGGCTCCGAAGTGCGCGAAGAAACGCCGGGCGCGCATGGTCGAGTGCGAAACATGGCTGTTCATTCGAAAGCGCCGGGTATTGTGATGGACAATCTCGAGTCCTTCTTCAATGCCTCCCGGTCCTTCTCCCTCGGCGCCGCCGGTGCTGCTGCGCCAGCTGTCGCATCGGCCTTGGGTTCACTCCCTCTCTCACCCATTGCATCTCGTGGGGTTTCCTTGTTCTCGGGCGATGACTGCTGCGCCCCTGCTACCGTGTCCCCTTCCGCCATCCGATCCGCGGCTTCCGCTTCTGCTTCGGCTGCCTTGATCTCCGCCTCCGCAGTTCTCGCGTCCCCGTCTGCGGCCGAGGGCAGGGCAGTCTTCGTTGGAGAATTATGCGTGTCGACTGCACCATTCGTCTCGGTCGAAGGTCTCGAAAGTACTGTATTACCAATGGACACGCGCTTCTGATTCGAATGGAACGGATCGTCCGCAGTAGGCAGCACAAGCGCTTTCTTGCCCTCCGCTGCTATGGCCGCGATGTCCAGGCTCTCACTCCTCTCCGAGTTATTGAACTCCACGCTTTTTCGTCCCACTGTGGATGTCGGACTCCCCGGGCTTTCTCCCGACTTCATCGAGGCTGGAAGGACACCGCCGCCGAGACGAGCCCAGAACATGCGCTCCCGCAATCTGACGCTCTCTTCCCACGCTGCTCTTTGGTCGCCAGCTGTCTCCGCCTTCCACAGCCCATCGCGCACCATGCGGAGGAAGCCGATGAAGTCGCACGTCGCTCGTACTCGCCCCAGACAGTAGCTACACAACGGGTATCGCTGTGCCTCGTCGGAGTCAGAGGTCCGGAACCGATGTCTCCGCATGTATCGATCGCCCTTCCGAGCCTCGCCGCAGAGCGAGCAGGCATAGATGGGCCCGTAGAACTTTGATGGGACGGTAAAGAGCTCGACGATGAGGCTGCCGGCCGCCATGCTGCTGATGACCGTGCGCTTTACGAGCCAGGAGAGGCCGGGCGCGAGGTCTAAGCGGAGAGTGGGCTCGATGTCCTCAGTCAGTGCGCGCTTGTAGAACCTAGTGTCCTTGAGGGGGAACGTGCTGGAAAGCGGAACATCGCGAGGAGAACTGCTGACGAAGGATCCAGGGAGAGTCCGTGGCGAGTTGGAGAGGGAGGGGCTGGAGCCGTTCGTCGGACTATCGCTCGGCTGACTGTTTCCGTTTGTGAGGGATGATACACCGAGAGCTGTCAAGCTTGTGACTCGGCTGTGCGATGGTGTACCGCGTGAGAATTTGAGCATCTCCTGAAACTCGTTATAGGATTGGAGATCCGTTCGCATTACCGGACGTATTAGTTGCGAGAAATGCAAGGGATGATCTGGGAGGGTGTCATCGGTGCCTGATGTGTTTGGTAAATGATTGGGGGTTCCAAAAGCTTGGCCGTCCCTGTCTAGTCCTCCCAACCCAGGTGTCGATGGAGCGGTAGAGATACGTGTATGGATGTCATTGTCGTCGTTCTCGGATCGCATCTGCTGCATCACGCCCTTTAGATCTTGCAGCTGCTCTTGATGTGAGAAAAGGAGCAGTTCAGTATCGTTCAGCTGCTGCCTGAGCTGCTCGTTCTTACGTTCCGAAGCTGCCAGTCCGCGTCGAGCGTCTTCCACCATCTGCTTCATTTCAGCAATAGCAACAGATAGTGTGACCGCACTGAAATTACCGTGTTTGCATCTTTGAACAAGTTTACTGTGAGGTCCTCCAGCTCGGCATCCATCTGCCTCTTCGCCTTGTCCGCTGTCTCCCTCCGCTTGCGCTCCTCGGCGAGTTCGGTCCGCAGCTGCTTCGCCATTGTGTCGACGTCTTTCTTTTTGACAAGCAACCCCCGATGCACCATCTGCACATGTTCCTCAGCTGCCGCCACCAACTGCGCTATCCGCTCGTTCGCCGCGTCCAGCTCATGCCGAGTTCCTTGGAGCTGGTCATCCAGAGTTGTTTGGTGGTTGATCGCATTTATTAATTTTGTGCTCAGCGTCGCGACCTCGTTACTTAGGTCCGGATGGTGGCTAGAATCTGTGGAAGGAGCTCTCGACGTCGCAGACGCTGGAGATGGTGTTCGGGGGTCGGGTAACGTGTTCATCACGTCGGACTCCGTCCTTAAGAGGCTCGATGGGCAACCAGAGGGGGCGGTAGTTTTCAACTTGGGAATCTGGGGCGTTGAATGCGACTTCGTAAGTGTGTTCGGCGGCGGAGGGTTCGGGCTTGTGTTTCTGGATCGCCCTCTGGGATGGCCCCAGTGCAACGTCAGGAAGCTGTGAGAAGTGTGAGAGATTGGAACCTTTTGGCGTAGTAAGAGGCAGAAACGTACTTCGCCAGTTTGCCGACGTGCTCTGGACCCTGCAGATGTGCCCTTGAGAGTCCCCGTCAGTGGCTTGGCCGTGGTACGCGCAGTACTCTGGCTGGACCACGAGCTCGAGTCGCGGCGATGGAGCGCACGTCAAGGACGAGAAGAAATAGTCAATTGCATCGTCCTCTCCAAGCCGGGCGCTTCGAGCAGTTGAGATGGACTGCGAGAGAAGACGATCGGAAGGCGCGAAGAGGCTGGATGCACCATGCACAACCAATCTCCAATGCATCGGCAGTCGTTTCAGAGGAGGCCGGGGCATCAGCCACTCGGAGCACTTGGATTCAAACCATCACGGCTTTGGAGTTGGCTGTTCAAGAGAGTCTACCCGGAACCGCTGTACGTTCGACATCTCTACAGTTCGTTCGGTATTTCGACTGGCAGTGAATGGTCCTTTGAATCACCGTTCCGACATGTACTGTATGAGGTACAGCTCTTACGAAGTCTGCTTTACAACACATCAATGCACGCGGCTCATCACCTCTTTCGAAGGGTACAGCTGTCTGTCTCTTTCGAGCTTTGATCACTGTGATTGTACCGCATTACTGATGACCATATGTCAAGTAAGTTTCCACTACGTGCTTGCTTCGTGATTGTGCAACGTAGGGTAGTGTAAGTACGTGAAGTCACGAACGAAGCTTGAGCCATTGAGCAGTGAAGTGGAACGGGGTGCATGAGTCGTAAAGAAACAAAAGACTGCTTAGTGGTGACTTGCAGTGTGCAGGCTGGGACTCTCCCGGGGTCAGCGTCTACCAAAAGAACGAGATCCCCGAGCTCACGTCCATCATGGGCTTCTCCGTCCATCACATCGCCTGGCAGACTTTTTCTCATCCATCCTTCTCCATCTGCACCTCACGGAACCACTCCAGTACGTGCTTATAGATGCTCGGCACGATGTTCTCGTGATAGTCCGAGACACCAGAAGCGAACGTCTCGCAAATGACATCCTGCTTCCACTCCTCTATTTCATTTGCTATCTCCTTAATCTCGTCGACCTCTTCGCCCCTCGGAACGACCGCAATTTCCTGGCTTTCCGTCTTCACGAGACCTTCAGCTCCCACGTACTCGGGTGCGGTGGGCACAACCGACTTTTGGACCGTGACGGTCATGGTGTCGGGCAGAGCATTCAACGCGTCGGAGAAGGAGCGGCTTATAGGCGTAGGCGCGGGCTGAGGCTTCTGGAGCAACGTATTAAAGGGTTCGGGGGAGACCATCCAAGACTTGGCGTTCTGAGTGAGGAACGAAGCGAGGGCGGGATCCGTGATGGTAGAGCTGGTGGAGGTGGGCTGGGTCAAAGCGATAGCGGCAATGCGAGAGCAGTACTTTGGCCCTGGGTGGCAGTCTGGTCAGCTTGATCAAAGGAGTAGCAGGCTATTGTCTCTACGCAGCGAAGATTGATGTACGCTTACACTCCGAGTTCAACAGTTCCACCACAGAGTCTCCGCCATCGGCAATCCCGAGAATGTACAGCTGTGCCTCTGGGTCGACATACTGCGCGTTATTCAGGACATTGTTGAAGACGAACTTGACATGTTCTTCCGACTTCCTATTCCCTGAAACTGTGTTGTGTTCTGGATGAATTCGCGGCGTCTCGTGAACGGCTGATTCGCGTGGGAAAGCTTGCCAGCTGGCGTATGTAAGGGCTCTGTTGAACCTGTGCGAGTAGAGCAACTGGCCAGGATTTAGGATGATGACGCTAGGGTCGCTCTGAGCGTTGGGAGTTTTCAAAATGCCCGTTGAAGTCGGAGAGTCCGCCAGCACTTCCTCACCTTTGAAGACCGAGCGGAGATGGTCGACGAAGCCTACAGCTGAGCCATCATTGATGCCGCCCTGACGACAGAGAATGCGGTAGGACCATATGGCAAGGTCTTGTACGCGCTCGTTGACGATGACGACCACATGTTTGGAGAGAACGCCTGGATTGCTCACGAGGATTGGAAGGTGAGGTTCTTGCACAGGTCGTTCGATGCTCAACTGAGGGAGATACAGGGGTCTGATGTTCGCGGTAGCCAAGCGCTGGTAAAGTTCCCTACGGACACATGCTAGAGAGATCAGCAGAGTTACCTGTGTAGTACTGCACACCACTTTTCCTCAGCCAGAATCGCGATACGTCCTCAATAACGTGTGACGGGCAGCTCTGCGGTTCTGCGAAGCTGCATCATCGGGTACTGAATCTTGGCCCGAATATTTGAGAGACGTACCATGGAAAGCCTCCTTCCGAACCTCATTCCACCTTGCATTGTCAGTGAAGAAGAAGTCAAAGAACTCCTCCGGCTCGTTGATCTTCACGAACTGGCCACTTGGGGTGCATTTGAAGCCAAGCTTCGTGAGATCGGCATCGAAGACTGGGTCTTTCGGAAGACCTTCAAGTCTCTGACGGAACATCTTCAATTCTGCGGTGACGAGGTTGCTTGTGCTGGATGTGGCTGAAGGATCGAAAGGTAGACCTGCTTATCTGAAGTGACGAGATGAAGTGTTTATAGGTATTAGAGGCGAACTTTCGTTTGTGCGGTTAGCCGCATGAGATGAGTGTCGTCACTGAGAATGTGCAAACGGAAGAAGGTCCGCGGAATACAACACAGAGGCACAGTCGTGTTCAGAACGAAGTCATGAGAGGCCGACGGGAATAGTGAAAGCATTGCACATGTCGGCAATGGAGGGATACCTTATCTGGATGGAGAGACTTGGGTGCTTTTCATCTTAGGACATGTTCCATCAGTTTGGTACAAGACCAGGAAACAGACATATCTGATTTAAATTCACTCAAACGCCGCTCAATGCTGACACCAATGCTCCCGGTGTGTTTTACACGATACAAGGAATACAGCAAAGCGCAATTCACTCCACTAGATGGCGAAGGCCACTACCAACTAGCCTTCTTGACCCCAGGTAGACTGCCGGCCAATGCGTGCATTCGAAATTGATACTGGAAGCCTTGTTAGCACCGTTCTCCTGTATGGTTCAAGCGATCCAGCAAGGAGCCTGTGAGTGTATTCGCCGCCCGCAGCCCAACAGTACGCTCGGTGGCCGCCGTACGCAGTCCACACTCGTGCTTCGGATGATCACTCACCCTTCCCAGCCTGAAATCACTCAGTACACCTCGTCCCTTCCCTCCCATTATGCACCGGTTTCTAATCTGTGTGGGTCGAGTATAGGCGTGCATTTGCGAGAGCTCCAGTTGTGCTTGCGCGCGCATACGCTGTGGGAGGGTGGTGTTGCGGATGATGTAGCGGAGTGCTTGTCTAGGTGCACCGTATATCATCAGCGCCAGTGCTTCTCACATGCCATTGTGTCGAGAGGAGGTGGAAGCTCGCTGGCGGTGTCGGGCAGAAGGCGGTTGCTACCTTTCCGTCTCGTGCTCTTCAAACACCTTGCGCTTGGCGTGGTCTCGGATGATCCTGATGTTGATGAAGCAGCTGAGGTCCAGCTTCTTCGGTCGGAATTGCGCCATGGTTGTGGTGCGGTAATGGTAGTACGATATCAATCCCAAAGTGGCATGCACATCTCAAGCTCAATTCAAAGGTCACGTGCGCGCTTCTATCACAACGGCGCGACCAAGTCAGGCTGTACTGTTGTCTACAAAGGTCCCACGTATTCTCTTCTCCTAGAGTATCAACCGCGAAGACGTCGAGTAAAAGGATTTCGTAAGCAGTTGAGTTTGAGACGTTACTCACCTCACGAGCGTGATTCTACTGCATTTCTGAAATCAATGAAAGGACGCGATTGTCTCCCCTTCTTCTCTTTACCTCTCGGGTTTATTGTCGCTGTTCTCTAAATCCGTTATGTCTTCAATGATTCCTGGCTCGGACGCCAGGCGTCTCATCGACCTGTTTCCACCTAGGGTAGTAGCCGATGGCACGACAACACCGTTCTTGCGAAACAGGTCCGGAGAGGGTTTCTTCGTGTCAGATGCCATCAGAGATAGATTGAGCAGTATCGTTGAGACGGGTAAGACCCAAAGAAAACCTGGGCGTGAGTTTTTCTAGGCTGACTACAAACAATGCCGTAGAGAGTGGCCAGATTGCCATCTCTGCTCTGGCCGAGCGGCTACACATTACCGACGATGAGGTAGCCCCATTTGTTAGACAGCATGTCAAACCGGGCATGCTTAGCACAGACGGACAACATGTTATTACTAGGTTCGTTGTTTCACTGCAGACTGTTTCTTGGTGCTCTGTGAATGCTATCATGATATCACGACGCAAGATGCAGTCCTTCTTCGCTTATCCCTTTACCAGCGAATGTGGAGGATGCGTCATGGGTGACCAGTCGTTGTGGCAGGAAACAGGGTCTCAACCGCATTGGAAAAGAGGTGTCTTTGCTGCAGTCCGCTGACACTGAGCCACATGCATAGGTCCGAACGTGATCGAATACACACTGATCTCCTTCAGCGCAAGAATCAGACAGTTGAGAAACTACTTCATAGCACCAACAAGCCGTACATGCATCTAAGCCAGTTCGCTAGAGACTTTGGTACTCTCTATCCTGAAGTGAGCGAGCCGACATCGTTGATCCTCGAGGAACTCGGAGATCGAGCGGTGCCGTTCCCCTCTGGATACATAGTCTCACGGGAGTGGCTAGACGACTCTGTCGATAGGGCATCAAAGGACGTAACAATGAAGGGGTTCGCATGGTCGCTGGTAAGTCCACCGACGCAGTCTATCGTCTACCAGCATTGGGTTGCGACGAACACTGATCAGCGCCGCAGCCGCCAGATGTACTCTTGCCAAAACCACTAGCCCCTGAGCTGTCTAGTTGGCTCGCGCCACGGATCGTTGAATCGGCTCGACAAAATGATCCTTTATCGAATAGTGATGTACTTCACGGATACATCATGCGTGTTGGATGGTACGAAAGCATGTGCAAAGAAGTTAAAGGAGCTGCGAGGGCAGAAGCGCGAAAGCAATGGGAAGCCGATCTAACGGAATCATCTTTCGATTTGAGGCAAACTTTGAGTGACACAATCTCCTCTAGTGGTGAACGCGATATCAGCGCCGACGCGCATCTCATAAAAACGATGGTCAACAGTGACTTCGCTACCGAGGTCGACCGTGAATTCCATCAGCAACTAGCAGAGCTAGAGAAGGAGGGCAACTCTGAGTTTGCGTCCCTATGGCAAGATAAGGTCTTCACACGAATCCAACTTTACAGGCAAGGCATCCAAGCCCTCGACGATGAAAAGCTTCGAGAGCAGCTATCCGATGCCTTACGAGAGCACATCTGCAAGGACATAGTTCCCAAGGCGTTGGCACTCGCAGACTCAAGGAAGCTGATCCGTGGTGAGACACTGAAGCGTAACGTCAGTAAGCTGGAGCAAGCGTTGGCATCTGCGGGCTCGTTGAACAGTGTTGTCCTGGCATTGGAGAAGTGGACGAAGAGGCAGAGTATCGAGTCTTCTGACACGGAGTATTTGCGGGCGAGAAAATGGCAAGATATTGATGATCTCATTAGGAGCATGCACGTTCAGAAGCAGGGCAGAGCGGCAAAAGACGGCCCACGTCTGTTCGGCATTCTCGTTGTCGTGTTGATTGCTCAGCGGAAGGACGGACTGTTGAAATTTGCATCCTCCGCGTTTGCTCCGAAGTTGTTAAAGCAGCTCAAGGGGTCGCTGGATACAGGAGTGTACGAGAGGCTCGAAATTCTCAAGGGAAAGGTCAAGTCAGGAGAAGTGACGGAGCAGGATTTGGAGAGCATGAGGGAGATGGCTGCCGGTGCATGATATCTGGAGAGCCTACTGTTACTCGACTACCGACAAATACACATGTAGCGAGCGAAGTGTCTCATGATTGAGTAACAGTAGTGTGTGATGAGTGTATGTGAGCGAAGAAAGATCTGTACTCGAGTACCTCTACACGAACATTCTACAAATGACTAGCGCCGCACTCGAGGCTCGTCCCGTCTGCCGTATCGCCAAACGTTCTTCGCCACTGCAATCGAAAGAGCTCGAGCTGGAGCTCAGTCGTCAGCGACAGCATCGTCGAAAAAGCTGAATAACAATGCGTATGGAACAGGCAAGAGACCTGTCCTCTCTCCCCAGCGTGTCGCAAACCGCTCCCATGAGAGAAACCTTATGCAGAAGCCACGGCGCGATCCTCGCTTTTGGCGGCTCCGCTTCTCCTGGATCGCTTACGCTGTCGAGCATGCGATCACGCAATCGTGCGTAGAGACAACGCTCTGTCGTCCAGAGTCTTCAGCCCGATGAAGCACCGGCGAAGTCGCAAAAGCACATGCAAGAAGCATCTCTGCTATACACGAGATCGTTGGTCGTCCGCTCAGCCGCTGTGCTCCGGGGATGGTGTCTAGCTGTGTCGCGGCTGCGCACGCCGAACGCACACAGGCGCGGCGGATCTTAACACATTTGAATTGCGATGGAATCTCGGAGATGACGTTAGGAGAACGATTACAAAATGCCAGTGCTTCGATTATGCATCTCTCCTTTCTCCGAGAATATTTCGTGATTGAGCTGGCTTCTCATTGGCCAATCGTTTCACTAGATTCTCTCTTCCCCATTGTTGGTGTGAGCACGCCATTCTTAGCGAGAAAGCACGCAGTGCCTCGATTTCAAACCCAGAGAGCCGCTGGCAGCAGCCGGCGATTATGGTCGTTCTTTTCTGTTCAGGTCTCTCTTCCTTTCAATCACTCTACCTACACCCTCCGTTCGTCTTTCGTAGTGGTAATTGAACGCCTCTTCCATCATCCAACTTTTCTCATACAAAATTGAGCATAATAGACCTCGCCACTCCCCTCGTAGACCCATAAACGCCCTGTCTATGATGTCGTCGCCTATGTATGAACACTCGCCCGAACGGGACGCAGAATCTGGCTATGCCAGTGGAAGCTCCAGTGAAGCAGGCCTACCCGATGTCTTCTTCAGCAAACCACACCTCAAGTTCATAAACCAGCAACTGCAAAAGCTCGAGCCGGAAGGTACGGTATATCGTCTATCAAAGTCATGCAATTGCAACACTGACACAACCGATAGAAATTTTAAAATGGTGCCTCATCTCCCTACCATCCCTCTACCAGACCACAGCCTTCGGTCTTACTGGCCTCGTCACCGTCGACATGCTCTCCAAGATCTCAGGTCCCGTCCAGTCCCAGGTTGACCTCATCTTCTTTGACACCCTCTACCACTTTTCCGAAACCCTATCGTTAGTTGACCGTGTACGGAGGCGGTACCCTCATCTCGCCCTCCATGTGTACAAGCCACAAGGCATTGAGACCACCGAGGAGCTCGAAACAAAGTACGGCCTGAAGCTATGGGAGACGAACGACGAGCTATATGATTGGGTCGCCAAGGTCGAGCCTGCGCAGCGGGCGTATGCTGAGCTTCAAGTTAAGGCCGTCCTCACCGGCCGGAGAAGAAGTCAAGGCGGAAAGCGTGGCGACCTGGACATCATCGAAGTGGACGAGCAGGTCTGATCAAAGTCAACCCTCTCGCCAACTGGTCCTTCAAGGATGTCCAGAAGTACATTCAGGACAACGATGTCCCATACAACGAGCTCTTCGATCGAGGATACAAGAGCGTGGGCGACTGGCACCCCACACAACCCATCAAGGAGGGCGAGGATGAGCGCGCCGGTCGATGGAAGGGCCAAGCCAAAACCGAGTGCGGCATCCACAACAAGCGATCGCGGTACGCACAGTTCCTGCAGGAGCAGGAAAAGAAGAAGAAGGCAGAAGCTCTGAGCCAAGCACTAGAGTCGGGTCTGAGGATAGAGGCATGAAAAAGCACGCAGCATCGGTTTCCGGATTTTCTTGTCTGCTGCATCTTAGCGTTGGCGTTGGCAACACATGGGTTGGAGTCTTCCTGATGAGCATCTTTCTGTATCCGCCGCGCATGGCGTCGATACTGGTGGTGTAGATGTCTTGATGATACCAGTTGGTTCATATTGCAATTAGAACGAAACAGTTCGAGAAACGCTTAGGTTGTGCCTGTTGCATCACGTGACCGAATTCCGCAAGGCCAAGAATGACCAGCTAGCGACAGAGACTAGTAGCACTCGTATCTGCGCTGCTTGAGAGCAACCTGCTCAAGCAGTCTCTGTTGTCGTTCAGAGTTGCCAAGTGAAGGGCCGTATAGCCATCCTCGTCTTGACACTTCAGGTCAGTACCCGACTGGTGTGTCAAGAACTCCATTATGTCGCAACAACCATGCATTGCGGCCAGATGAAGCGCGGCCCCTTTCCCTTGCCGGGTGCGTTGAGATCTTCACCTCTTAACACTAGCCTCTCCACGCACTCCTTGGAACTCTTGAGAGTTGCGAGATGACGAGTAGTGCAGCCATTCTCGTCTTGAGAGTCCAGATTTGCACCTGCGTCGATTAACAGGCTGAGTCTGATAAGTTGCCCCTCTTTAGCCGCTTTTAAAGCAACCCTGGTTACGTTCCCTTCTAGTGAGTAGTGAGTGTACTGGAATGCGTCTTCGCACTCGTGATTGAGTTGATGTCTCATGAACGTTAGTCCAGTAGTCTCTGTGCGAGTAAGGGGTAGATATATACTGTTTATCACATCCCCGTTATGCTGCCGTGAGTAGCCTGATGTGTTTAGATCTTGGTACACGCGCGCCCTCGAGGTACTCATCGATTGTTGGGTGGAAGACCACCTCGGTAGCAGATGTCAAAAGTGTCGTCTTGGTGCGAGAGAGGACGTTGGACGTAGGCGATCCGCCTGAGACTGGCAAGAAAGTGTGTGTTGCTGCTGCTGCTTCGAGACGTCTTCCCATTCGCCTCCAACTTGCAGCGCATTAGTCGATAGTGCGATGGAACACCCAGATGCGAACGTCGCCTCATGACACGATGTCTGTGAACAAGTACAAGAGGAACGTCGGAAGCAACCGAAGTGTCAGCAGCAAGGCTGAAGGTGCAGAAACGCCGGAAGGGCCCCATGGTCGCCTGCTCAGGCTTCAGCCACAGACTGCAGCCTCGTAACCCACTATTGAATACAACTTCCAAGACTCACACTCTGCGGGACGGTTTCGGCCGGGAAGAGCCACAGAGTAAGTACCCGATCCCTTTGCTGTTCCCTGGTGGAAGTTCAGTGAGAAGGCTGCTGAGAAGCGTTGCCTGGCCCGGTGTATCGAACAGACACAGGAGCCTCAGATGTATTCGCGACTGTCTCAAGACTTAGTTGCAAGTTATCACGCTCCAGTCACTACATCTGACGATATCAGAGCTTTCACAGAGACGATCGAACATGGCCAAAATAGCAGGCCTGGTAATCGGAGGCGTGAGCTTGGCTTCCCTCTTCACAATCTGCGTTGATTGTTTTGAATACGTGGAACTCGGCCACACCTTCGGCGCAGATTAACAGAAGGCCTAGCTGAAGCTCAACGTTCTCCAGCTCACACTCTCCCGCTGGGACAGAGACATACGACTCGCAGACAACCCAGGCCCAGCACAAAGCTACACTCGTCCAGCGATCAGTGAAGGAGAGGCCCGGATCGCTAGGCAGCTGCTCGGAGAGATCCAGCTGGCTTTCGACGATGCGGAGAAGTACGCACAGCAGTACAAGGCGAAGAAACCGAACCCTTCTTCTGCAATGTCAGAGGTCTGCGGATCTAGTGGAGATGGAGACCTCGTCGTGCTAGCCGCCAAGACACGCGAACTCGCGATGCGTGGGCGGAAAAGCGCGGGTATCTTGCAGAAGACCAAGTGGGCGTTGATCGAGCAAAAACTAATCAATCGGCTTGTTGAAGACGTCATCGAGCACGTCAACGATCCCGTGGAGCTCTTTCCTGCAGCTCAAGCAACTCAGCAGCAGTTGTGCTTCATCGAAGTCTCTGAACTCGCACCCGAAGGGACTGAGCAGGAGCTCTTGGCTTTGCGAGGCGCCCTGAGTGGTATCGAAGAAACCATGGCGAGCGCCCCGCAGCAAATCATTGATGCCTCAGCGCGTCGTGACCACATTTCGAGCAGCATAGAAGCCGATGAGGCTGCGAGAACGCACAACGGAGATAGAATTGTAGAGGGGGTTCGTGAGACAGGCTATGGACATTCGTATGAGGCGTCAAGGCGAAAGATAAGGCGAAGGTCATCAATGAAAACACGTCTCTCAGGAAGGGTGAGCAAGGTCTTTGGGATGTCTAAGAGGTGGACCGAAAACGTCCCAGAGATGGAGTGCGAAAGGTGTTGACTACATGAGCAATCGCTACCTTTGCCAACCATCCACTGTCCTTTACATCTTGACGGAGCTCTTGAGTGAGCATGTCTGAAACGTCTCTTGCCTGGCATGCCCAGCAGAAGGCGTGGGATGGCAAAAAGTTTCGAGCGCAGTGGTACACGAAGCCGTTTGCTTTAGAGTGCTGTTAGAAAGATATACCTCGTGATTGAATGCCATCCTGTAAGGTAAGTAGGGGAGTGCAGATAGGCATTTTTAGTGAGCTCGCCCCACGCGAGCACGCCATCGCGACATGCCGATGCCCTACCGGAAGGGCATCCAAGGTTTTTGCAGCTTTTGCTAGGCGTAGCCTCGGTGTGCGCATGTGGGCGAGCCCGAAGTACCAGTTGTCTGATGGTCTTTCGTATAGAATCGCATTCAGATATCCATCTTCTCCCGCGGCTTGAAATCGATCGTCAAGCGTTTTCCTTGTGCCGCTTCTGCCCTGACATTAGTGACGTGGGCCAGCCGAGAAAGTTTATTGACGTGGGGTTTATTACTTTGTCCGTAACTATTCTACACGCTCTGTCCTAGATTGCCATTGTCAAATAACATCCAAGTCTCCATTCTACCTACTCGACCTTTCGGCTTCTCACATAGAAGATGGCCAACCCTCCCCATGGTCAGTCCCCCATTCCCAGATTGAACTGTGTCCATGCTGACAGTAAGCAGGTGGTGTCCTCAAGGACCTCATCGCTCGCGATGCACCTCGCCGGAAGGAACTCGCTGTTGAGGCGGAGAAGCTGCCCGCCATTGTACTCAACGAGAGGCAGCTTTGCGACTTGGAATTGATACTCAATGGAGGCTTCTCGCCGCTGGAAGGTGAGCTTCTCTCCTGTCCGTCCTGTCGACACTTGAGCCAGTGGACGTTGAGGGATTGAGAGCACTGGTGCTACGAGATTGGAATGTGTCTGATGGATACGATGGCGAGGGACACAGCTAATATGAGTGGATGCAGGCTTCATGAACCAGAAGGACTACGATGGGTATACCTCTTGACCTTTCCAAATCATGGCTTCTGGACGATAATTCTGACCGTCCTCCAGTGTCGTTGATAACAATCGCCTTGCCGACGGAAACCTCTTCTCAATCCCTATATGTCTCGATCTCGATAAAGCCACCATCGACGAGTCTGGGATCAAACCAGGTGCACGCGTGACGCTGAGGGATTTCAGAGACGATCGTAATTTAGCGATCATTACGGTGGACGATGTTTACCAGCCAGACAAGTCAGTTACCAAATGTTCGAAAAGGGCGCGGGTCTGGGTGGAACTGACACATTACGTAGGCACAAGGAGGCCAAGGAGGTGTTCGGAGCAGACGATGAAGCCCATCCTGCAGTCAAGTACCTCCACCACACAGCGGGCGAGTACTACGTAGGAGGCAAAGTCGATGCGATTGATCGATTGATGCACTACGACTACGTCGCTCTTCGATGTGAGTAGCATCAAAGCATTTTGAGCGTTCGACGATGCGCTGACAAACTTGCAGACTCGCCCGCAGAGCTGCGTCTGCACTTTGACAAGCTTGGCTGGTCCAGAGTCGTCGCTTTCCAGACCAGGTGAATACGCGGCTCCTGCATATGCGGTACAACAGTACTGACAGGATCTAGAAATCCCATGCATCGCGCTCATCGCGAGCTCACTGTCCGCGCCGCTCGCGCTCGGCAAGCTAACGTCCTCATTCACCCAGTCGTTGGTCTTACGAAACCTGGCGACATCGACCACTTCACCCGAGTTCGCGTCTACCAAGCCCTTCTGCCTCGCTACCCTAACGGCATGGCCGTGCTTGGTCTGCTCCCTCTAGCCATGCGCATGGGTGGCCCTCGCGAAGCAATTTGGCACGCAATCATCCGCAAGAACCACGGCGCAACACACTTCATTGTTGGCAGAGATCACGCAGGGCCAGGCAAAAACTCCCAGGGACAGGACTTCTACGGCCCGTACGATGCGCAAGATGCAGTGGAGAAATACAGAGACGAGCTTGGCATCGAAGTGGTGCCGTTCCAGCAGATGACCTACCTGCCGGACACTGACGAGTACAAGCCGAAAGACGAGTTGGAGAAGGGTATCCGGACATCGGACATCAGCGGTACCGAGCTCCGAAGCAGATTGAGAACCGGCCGCGAGATTCCTGAATGGTTCTCCTACCCTGAAGTTGTCCGCGTCCTGCGTGAATCGCATCCTCCGCGTAACAAGCAGGGGTTCACCGTGTTCCTCACTGGCTACCAGAACTCCGGCAAAGACGCCATTGCCCGCGCTCTGAACGTCACGCTCAACCAGCAAGGCGGTCGCTCCGTCTCTCTGCTCCTGGGTGAAACTGTGCGCTCGGAGCTGTCCTCCGAGTTGGGTTTCAGCAAGGACGATCGTAACAAGAACATCATGCGCATCGGCTTTGTCGCTTCCGAACTCACCAGAGCCGGCGCCGCCGTCATCGCGGCGCCCATTGCCCCCTTCGAGAGTTCCCGCCGCTACGCCCGTGAAACTGTTGAGAAGTTCGGCTCCTTCTACCTTGTGCACGTCTCGACGCCGCTGGAGTACTGCGAGAAGACCGACAGAAGAGGCATCTACGCCAAGGCGCGAAGAGGCGAGATCAAGGGCTTCACGGGTGTTGATGACCCGTACGAGGCACCGACTAAGGCGGACTTGGTGGTCAATCTGGAACAGAGCAACGTGCGGACTGCAGTGCACCAGATCGTGCTTCTTTTGGAGGCCGAGGGCTTGTTGGATCAGTTGTAGATGCTTGCTTGAATGTTGCATAGACGAGGTTATAGACATATAGACACATGTAGAGTAGAAGAATCGTTTCCCCCTTAGCTCGGTACGACCGCCGTTGCACTCTACTTGCATGAGTTTTCGACTCTTGCATTGCGAACAGGTGCTTGCAGTATTCCTTCGAGGAACCAGCTCCACGAAAGCAACGATCGTGACTTGCAGGAGGGATACAATCATCGGTGCTTGCACTGGCAAAAACAAAGAGTCAAAAACAAACATCATTCGGGATTCGCCAGTGGTCACCCACCCGACTACTAATCGAACGGTTCGAGGCTTATGTATGGCAGAGCGGACGGGATGCCCAGTTCTCCTCGACCTATGGTCGTATGTGGCAGTAATTCCAATATTAGTCCATATATACAACGTGAATTATGAGCTCATCCGCAGTCGATGTGAAGGTCTTGAGGATCAGTTGAGGAGGGTCCACGCGGAGCCAAACCAGGCATCGACATCACAACTCATGAGCTTCCCCAGATGCCCACCTGTCCACTTGAACCATAACGACAACAACAACAACTACTCGCGATAATGTTCCATGACGGTGACCTCCAAAGCGGTATTACTACTGCCATTCAGCAGTCTAAAACTGTAGCTTGTTTTGTGCGAGGTACACGGCGAATTTGCTCTCCTCCGCAGGCAGAACGCTGATTACCGAAGCCAGACGACAGCGAAGCGAGCGCGATCTGGGAAGACAAGTGGATCAGGAATGGAAATGTGTGTTTACTCCGCTTCTGTTGAATGCCTATGTCGCTGACGGTTCTGATTGCAATAGCTCAAAGACCTCATCTCGCAGAAGGCGGTCTTGCTACGCATTCAGCAAGGTTCGCAAGAAGCTGGATTCCTGGAAGCTTTCTGCCCGATAACTCGAGTACCTGCTCTCATATTCATATGGTATCTAGATCTTTCGCATAAACAACATAGACGCCGGTCGCTGACTGTCTGGTACAGCAATGGCCAGCTTGTGGAGCACTTAGCAAACGGCATCGATAGAGATATCTTCGACGCCCTCTTGAAAAAAGCTCTCGATCCAGATGGAGCGACCTACCATTCTTCTGGAGCGGCACCACCAAATATGTCGTCGGATGCGGTACAAAGAGGGGCGCAAGGAGGAGCTGGTCAGAAGCTCTTCAGTGACGCGGCTGTCGCTGGGGGGAATACAGCACATGCAGCGACCAGCGACCTGTTACCTTCGGCCGGGAATGACACGGACCAAACAATGAGGGATACACCGCCCATGGTGGACGCCAGTGATGCGGACCCTATAGCAGCAAGCGATCCTCCCCCAGCTCCTACCGAAAGGGACGTTCCAGCCTCAGTCATGGATGCTCCGTCATCGCAACCAACCACACAGCCCGCCGTACCCTCCTCTGCTCCGCCCGACCATGTACAACAGCTTCTCGAGGAGCGTCGCATACGCATAGAAGCGGAGAGACTATTACGGCGCGAGCAAGAAAAAGCAGAGCGTGCCGCAATCGCCGAAGGAAAGCGCAAAGCAGTCGATGCAGAAGTTGCGGACCCAAAGAAGGCGGGTGAGCTGAGCTACGCAGCACAGCAGCGGGCAAAACAAGCCGAAGTGCGGAAGGAGCGCGATAGAATACTGCGGACGATCGAGGCGGATAAGCAGGAAAGGAAAGAGAAGGAAGAGCGGCGGCGAACACTGGCGAAAGCAGAGGCTGCAAAAGCCCGCGGCGAATCCGAAGCGCCCGACGCGGGGCAAACCCAGCGCTCCCAGCAATCCTCACAACCCACCCGCCCCGCCTCCTCCACCTGCGCCCTCCAAGTCCGCCTCTTCGACGGCAGCACGATCCGCACACACTTCGAAGATCCGCAAACCCAAACCCTCAGCACAGCCGTGCGCTCCTGGATAGACCAGCACCTCACCAACACCAGCTCCGCGCCTCTCCCTCCCTACACCTTCCGCCAAATTCTCTCCCCACACCCCAACCGCACCCTCTCGATCTCCGAGGAGTCCGAAAGCCTGCAATCGCTCGGCCTGACGCCCACCGCCACGCTCGTCATCGTGCCCATTCAGGGCTACTCGGAAGCCTACAGCTCCGCCGGTGCCACCGGCCTCGTCTCTCGCGGGCTGGCCGCCGGGTACGGCGTCGCATCATGGGGCGTGGGGCTTGTGACAGGCGCGTTGGGCACGGTGACAGGCGTCGGACGCGCGGTACCGGAGCCGTATGTGGCAGGCACGGAGCAGGAGGAGCCGCCGGATGCGAAGAAGGCGGCGCAGCCCGGCTCTGTGACGGAAGGGAGGTCCGAAGGGAGGGTCAGGACGCTGGCTGATCAGAGGGAGGGGGAGGGGAAGGGGAAGAGGCAGCAGTTTTACAACGGGAACCAGGTCAGTTTCACCCGCCTGTGGACGTCGTGGTGGCGATTCCCAAAGAGTCGCTGACGTGACGTGCGGCAGACGAACTTCGAACCGAGGAAAGACGACGAGCACGACGAGTGACGACGAACTCGTGAGGGGCAGCGGGCATCTGGACAAAGCCACTAGGATCTGCGCTACTTGGGGCATCGGCGTACGACGGAGCGTGCAGGGGGGGCGTTCTGGGCTCGAATTCGCCCGTTCCGATACACGGCACTGCGCACCGACACCGCGAATCACCGGCCGCAAACTCCAGTTTGTTCTACCTCGTTGCTGCTCATCGCGCTGGAAGAGTTGCTGCGGCGGTGGAACCCCTGCAACAACAACAAACAACAACCCGTACGTTTCTGCCGTCACATGCGGTCTCCGAACTACCACCCGCCCGCGCAGTCGTCGGTAGCGTATTCGGGGATTCACAGGGCGTGGGTGAGCTGGTAGGGCGCGCGCGACTGGGGAGGCGCGATTTAGGGGGTGTTGTCGGGTAAGGGGGCCCAGAGGGGAGGGTGGTGGAAGACAAGTAGGTAGATGCGTTCGGTGTCGCGGTCGGTATTCGAGAAGCCCCCTTCTGCTCTCCTCCGCACAATGAGTCTGTTTGGACACCGGGATCTAGTAATACGCACGAGCGCCACCGACGCTGCAGCAATCCGTTCTCCGCGACTCTTGCTGCGATGAGTCGGTTCGTCAACTCCCCAAAGCAAACAGCCCCCCCCCCCCCGTTATCCAAATGACTCCGACACCACCGCCACCCCCTCCACCACCCAACCCTCCACCTCGAGGCCTCCCCCTGTCCAGTCCCGCAAAGCTCCCTCGCTCAGCCGGACTCAGCACCCAGCCCCCGAACGCCTTGAGCTCAACCCCCCCTCTTCCTCAGCGCCCGCCTCCGGACCTCCGGCCCAACAAGATCCGGATCGAAGTAGCTGGCCGCGCGCTTCCGCTTCTCTGGCCTCAGGGAGCCGCGGCGGAGTTCGACGTCGGGGCTCAGTGGGCCGAGGGGGGTGTCGTCGTCGTCGGCGTCGTCTCCGCCACCGCCATGGTGGGGTTTGGCGCGGGCGGCGCGGCGATCTGTGGCTCCGTGGGCAGCGGAAGCGCTGCTGGCTTGGAGGGCGCTGCGTGTGGCGGCAGCGATGCCGCGGACGGCGTGGCGGTGCGGGGCCGCGTCTGCTGCGGGGGCTGGAGCGGGAGGCGCTGTGGATGACGGCGATGGATGCCGTGAGGCCGGACTGCCAGGCTGTGCTTTGTCACCGGACGGCGCGACCACCCCGCCGAGTGTGGAGTGCGGGTTCGCTGTGCCGACCAAGTAACGCTCGCCGAAAGTGAACGTCGATTCGTCGCGGTCGACCGCGCGCTGCCTCCCATTGATGGATGCAGCAGGCCCGTCGGGTCTAGGCGACGATTGCGGGTTCGCGGCGACGGCGGGCGTGGCGAAGTCGCCTAGCAGGTCGTGGAGCGCGGCGTCCCGGGCGGGATCGTCCGAGAGGGTGCAGCTCGTGGCGATGCTGGTTGGGGTTGCGCGGGTGTCGAGGTCTTTGTTCCCTTCACGGGAGGATGAGTCGATGGCGATGGGTTTGCCGGACAATGAAGAGAGGGAGACATGCGGTTCGTAGCCGCCGTGGACAGTCGTTACGACAGCATCAGTCTTGCTAAAGCATAACGACTCTTGCGTCATGCCGTGGTACGGCCGCTTTCCTCTCGCTTCCAAGGCTGCGTTGGCAGAAGCGTACAGCTGCTTCCTTTGCTCTGCATTGAGGCGTAGTCTAGCGTTGTCTGTACACCATGGAAGCTCCGGTTCATCAGCGTCGTGGGCATTTGGGTTGAAGCGCGCAAGATCTTCCATAGTGGTATGGCCTGAACGTCCGCACATCGTAGATGCCGGGTTGTGTTCTCTGCCTGCTCTGTTAACGTAGGAATCAGTGCAGGGCAAGTGACGGGGGTCTTTGTTGGTTGAAGCAGGTG
>NAJN01000516.1:0-21379 GCA_005059845.1 Cryomyces minteri | reverse complement strand
AATTCGATGACTACCGGGAATCCACAATCGGTGCCGCCTTCCTCACACAAACCATCGCCCTAGACGAGTCTACCACAGTCAAGTTCGAGATATGGGACACAGCGGGACAGGAACGTTACAAGTCGCTCGCACCAATGTACTACCGGAACGCAAACTGCGCAGTGGTAGTCTACGACATCACACAAGCCGTACGTCTCTGCTTAGCCTCCACAACACCGAACACAAATGCTGAAGTCACGCCCGCAGTCGTCTCTAGATAAAGCCAAAACGTGGGTGAAAGAGCTCCAACGCCAGGCCAACGAAAACATCATCATAGCCCTCGCCGGCAATAAGCTCGATCTCGTCACCGACTCTCCCGACAAGCGCGCCATAACCACCGCCGACGCCGAAGCCTACGCCAAGGAATCCGGCCTGCTCTTCTTCGAGACCTCCGCCAAGACGTCCGAGAACGTACGGGAGCTGTTCACGGCCATCGCGAAGAAGCTGCCGCTTGACCAGGCGGGCCCAAGGAACATCAGGAGCGGCGGGCCGCGTCCCGGCGTCGACCTGAGACCAGAGGCGAGCAACACGCAAGGTGCTGCGGGATGCAATTGTTAGACTGTATGTTGTCCGTCGGTTCGGTCCAGTTCGATGTTTCTTCTTCGTCACTGTATTTCAGCGGTAGGCGAGCAACAGTCGTGGCAGGTCGAGGGCGCGTCTGCATCCTTGGTGCTGCAGAGGCACACTTTGCAGGTCTTCGGTGCCCCGTGGGCGTTTGGTGGGTTTGCTAGGGTGAGGACCTTTCTTTCGTCATCGGCAAGCGATAAAGTATAATGGATACCTATCTACTGCACTCAACGATTTCCATCTCTGCTTCTCCGAACCTCTCGCTCACCGGGGACCGGACAAAACTGTGCATGAGTTTGATGCTGTACTCTGTACCTCGCATCCATCGCAATAGTATTGCACGAGTCCCATAGCAAGTTGCAGATGTGCGGGTTTGTATGTAATGGCAAACGCCCTATGTAGAGCTATGCGGCGAGCGACTATATGCAGGGAAGCAAATCGTGGTATCATGACGCGCTCCAAGATAGAGCGTGTGAACAGAACCCTCCCCTTCCGAGCCGAGTACCGCAACTCCTCGCCCAGTATCGCCAGCTCCTTGACCGTCCCTGAGCACTTGCTGTGTGATACGGCCTCCCTTCCTCTTCCCTCTCGTCTCATGCCCCTGAATGTATATACCAGCTCACACGTAATACTGCCTCCGATTGCTGCTGTGATGCTCCCGCCTGCCATGGCTGCTCGGCCGGCGGCTGCGCTCTCTGCTGCCCCTGTCGCGGCTAGACCGGCGGTGGCTGTGGCGCGAGGCGTGCGAGGTCTCGCGCTTGACGGCGACTTCGCGCGCGTCGTCGCGGTGGTGGCGGTGCACGAGGAGCGCGAGGAGCTACAGCAGTAGCATTCCAAGTCAGCCGGACCCCGCACAAAGCAATTCTTGGGAGAGGGAGGGGGCAGAAGGGGGAGGAAAGGTGGTAGGGGGTGGGGAATACGTACGAAGGTGAAGAAGAAGAGAATGATGTTCATGATCCCCAGCGCAAAACAAGCCTTCAGCATCCCACACGTCTTGCTCACATCCGCCGCGTACGGACTGTTCGCCTGGGCTCCGTAGTACCCGAACGGGCCCAGACTCACATACAGCGGATTCGTTACCGTGCCGAAATTCCCGCAGCTCGCGTTCCCGAGGCCGCGGAGCTCGTACACGGCTGCGATGAGCGTCCCGACGAACGCGAGGTCGACCAGCGCGACGAAGAGGCCCGAGTGCCGCGCGCGCGCGTAGCCGATCAGCGTCGCGACGGCCCACGCGGCCGCGAGCACCGAGGCGATGAAGAGGACCAGGATGTAGTTGGGCGTCAGCTGGTTCGAGGCGACGAAGCCGTGCACGAAGTAGGACAGCATGCCGACGACGGGGATGAGGGTGAGGATCTCGGCGATCCGCCAGAGGATGAAGAAGACGCCGCCGAGGGCCATGACAGGGGAGGGGTGCTCGTCCGGAGGAGGGTGGAGGGCGGCGGGAGATGTGGGCGCCCGGTGGTGGGCGGGTGGTTGCGAGGCCTCGAGGTGGTGGTACGAGCTGTCTTGTAGCACGGCAAGGCACCGTCGGAGGTGCTGGATCTCTTTGAAGCTGCACGGGCGGTTAATATCATGAGACCAGAAGAGGAACTCGAGACGCTCGCAGTGGTGGAGGATTGAGAAGGCAGCGCAGTCCTGCGAGGATGCTGTGTGTCGGTCACGGAATGGATCTTGACGATGCCCGAGACAAAGCAGACTGTTTTCTAGATTGCCATGAGGGGCGGGAGTAACGGATTGTACAGGTGAACGTGGAAACCGGCTTGTGGCAGCAGTGCGTAATTTAGCAGCTTATGTGCATGCTGCAATGCGCAGCTCATGCATCTAGGGGAGGTTGGTGCGGAGGAGGTTGGACGAGCGACATCATTCGCCGAGCGCATGGACTCGACTCGAGCTCGCACCGCTTCCCTTCCACGGCAATCAAGACGACTCGAGCGAATATCAACACCTCGAATCCCTTCGTATACGGCGATCAAGGCGACTCGAGCGGATGTTGATACCTCGAATCGTCCGACCTTGGCTCTTCTGATAACCAGCATCACGGTGGGCAGCTCAATGGAAAGACCTGTCGGTGAGAGGTTCCGATGAACGATGCCTTGCGTGAGAGCAGAGAGTCCCCAGAGTTGGGGGCCGAAAGAACAGAGCGGCCAAGATCCGGCTCGACTGTTTCCCCTCTCCATTATTGAATGCCACTACTTCCTTGGTGCACATCTGGTGAATCTGATCCCCTTTCCCACTGCCAATGCCAGTTGTTGTGGTAGTGAAGAAGAGCAAATCGCTAGGGCCGCTGCTATATAGATTCTGCTACAGCTCCGCCCGTGTTCCAGCCATATCAGCGTCGAAGCGTGAGAGAGAGTTTCTTAGTCTGTTGCAGTGCTACGATACATTCATCACTTGCCTTACGGGTCCACCCTTCCATTTTCGCCGCGGTATCGGCGGATTCTCACTATTCCTCCTATCATCATCATGGCAGTAGTCCAGTCGAGACCACCAGCAGCGACATCGTCGGTCACGCCGCGGTCAACAAAACTCGAGTGTCAGAGTATCTGGGCATCCCATACGCCTCACCACCCGTTGGATCCCTTCGCTTCGCTACTCCGGAACCATTCTCCTCGAAACAGTCATTCAATGCATCAGCCTATTCTCCAGACTGTCCAGCTAACATCTCACCCACTTACACCTTCCCCAATCTCACGACTCTAGGCCAACGCATCGCCTCAAAATTCGCAGACCAAGCAGGCAACCACACGCAGAGCGAAGACTGCCTGACGCTCAATATCTGGACTAAGACACAATTCCGCAAGTCCAGAAAGCCCGTCCTGCTATGGGTCCACGGCGGCCGCTTTACCATCCCTGGTTCCAACAACCCCATCTACAACGGCCAGTACCTCGCCGACAACGAAGATGTGGTCGTTGTGACCTTCAACTACCGCGTCGGCATCTTCGGCTTCCCAGGCTCGCCCGCCACGACCCAGAATGTCGGACTGCTCGACCAGCGCCTCGCAGTCCAATGGGTGCATAACAATATCGCCGGCTTCGGCGGCGACCCGAACCGCATCACCAGCTTCGGCCAATCAGCTGGAGGCGTGTCCGCGGATTATTACTCCTTTGCCTGGACTGCTGACCCAATCGTGCACGGGCTGATCTCGCATTCAGGGACTGCGTTGAGTATGACGCCTAACTCGCCGGAGATGTCGGCTTTGTACTTCCACAATGTGTCTGTCACCCTAGGTTGTGGTGGCGAGAGCGACAGTCAGGCGCTGGAGTGTGTGCGTACGAAAGACTTCCGCGCTGTTCTCAAGGCTGCACTTCTGGTGTCATATGCACCGTCGAAGGCCCTGCCGCGACCCGTGTTTCACCCTACAGTGGACAATAAAACTGTGTTTGCGGACTATGCTTCACTCGGTGCCGCTGGAAAGTTCGCAAAACTGGTCAACGCTGTTTGAATCGTCAGTTGAATTAGGGACACAGTTGCTAACATGGATCTCGCAGCCGTATATCGCGGGAAACCTAGACTACGAAGCAGGCTACTACAAAATCTCCGCATATGCCGCGAAGAAGGTACGTCACCCCAACCTCAGTCGCATTAATCAGCACCGGACTTCGCTTCCCAGCGCCCGACGATTCGCTTCCGCTAACGAAGCGACCTGTAGAACCTCACAGCCTCCGAATGGGACCTCTTCAACCTTGCAGGCTTCACCTGCCCTACCGGTACCGAAGCCGCAAACCGCGCCAAATACAACGTCCCAGTATTCCGCTACCGCTACTTTGGCACCTGGCCGAACCTGCAGCTGTACCCAACCAGCGGCGCGTACCACGGTAGCGAGCTGGAGATGGTCATTGGCACCGCCGAGGACGTCAGCGGACTCCCGAACACGGCGACGGAGAACGCGGTCAGTCGGTATATGATGAAGGCATGGGCGATGTTTGCGGCTGCGCCGGCGCACAGGTTGAGTGAGCTGGGATGGCCGTTCTACGAGCCTGAAGGTACGCATTTCTCTGCGGGTGCCAGGATGGATGGATGAATGCAGAGGGAGCTGACCAGGTCTGCAGGCAAGACACTCGTGAGACTGGGGTACGGCGACGACACAAAGGCGTCGTTTGTTGAGCCGAGTGTCTATGATGCAATGTGTCCGGCGGTCAACGATCCTTCGCGTTCTAAGGTCTTGTAATTAGAAAACGACTTTGTTCGTGAAGCTGGCAGGATGCACTTTCCGCGAGTCGGAGTGCTGGGTAGGTCATGCTGTGTAGGACAGCGATGAAGATCCAGACAGACTCCGGGACAGTGCTTCGAGACCTCGTTCCAGGGTATACGTGAAGCTTCTCCAGCGCTTGCATATGAATAGCAGGGCAACGCTGGGGACTTTACAATTCGCCTGTACTTTGAACGCAAGAAGCCCAGGACTGGAGTGTCTAACGCAGGAGAAGATCCCGTAGTTGTTGCGTCTCTACGACGACTGGGCGGTCAATGTGTGTGGTATGAGTACCTGGAGCGAGGTAACTCTGAATGCTCTCTCTTCCCCGTCTGGGACCTGATGCAGGTCATCATCGTCCTACTGCTATCGTTGTTGTAACTCCCTAAGATATAGGACAGCACCGCCCATCCAGGCCATACATGTCTTTTTCACGAATTTGGGACTCGATGGGCTGTGAAACGAAGCTTTGTGGGCTTCGGCTTTGGCGTGGGCGGGCCCTGACGATCAAGTGCGGGTGGCGCGGTGGGAGACGGATCGTGGACATGGCTTTTCACATGTCGCGACCACATGCCGAAGAAACAAACCGATGACGAAACAAACGCTCATCGCGTCCGCGCGCTTTCTCTCTCTTGAAACAAAACTCGCTCTCTCGACGGGGATTCTATCGGACCTCTCGCTTTACTACATCCAACGATACACTTACTATTAGAACTTTCCTGCCATCGACTGCATCAAAAAGCTCTGTCATTCACCTTGTACCACCCTGCAATCTTAGAAGCCAGCAATGCCTTCCTACGCACAAGTAGCCGCCATCAACGGCACGTCTGGAGATGAAGGCCGCAGCGAGAAGATGGAGCATGGCTACGACCTTGTTGAGAAAGCCATTGACCAGTACCCTCATGGCAAGCCATACAGCACTTCTATCGTCGAAGTCCCAATCACCTGCGAGCGCAAACCCTACATCCCGCAAGAACACGACGCTCTCATCGATGCCGGCACAGCCAGAGCAACGATTGCCCCCAGTAAGGAGAGCCCGAACGGCACCACCGAAGGGGATTGGGCCAAGAACCACTCGCACCAAACAGTGAGCTCAACTATCGCCCGAACCTTAACTGCTCCAAGGCTACAACTGATGGTTCTAGGTCGTACAACAGCACGCCGCCTACTGGGACTCCGACAACGATGGGATCATCTGGCCTCAAGACACTTACCGCGGCTGCCGCAACTGGGGCTGGAACCCTGTCCTCGCCGGCCTAGCAACGTTTATCATCAACGTCAACCTCTCGTATCCCACGTGTCCCGGCTTCATGCCTGACCCCTTCTTCCGCATCTACCTCGCCCGCATGCACAAGGACAAGCATGGGAGTGACTCCATGAGTTTCGACAACGAAGGTCGTTTCATCCCATGCCGCTTCGAGGACTTCTTCGCCAAGTACGATCGGGGAAACAAAGGTGGTCTGGATGTGTGGGATCTTCTCAGAGCTCACAAGGGACAGAGAATGGCTTTCGATTTCTTCGGCTGGAGTGCTTCGTTCCTCGAATGTGAGAGACCGAGACTCTTCCAATCGAGAGCATCGGACTGACCGTTGTACTGCAGGGCTCGCCACTTACCTTCTGCTTTGGCCTGAAGACGGAGTCCTTCGCAAGGAGGACGTCCGTCGCGTCTTCGATGGCAGCATCTTTCAATGGAAGGCTGATGAACACCTTGCAAAGAAGAGGAGATCGCAGTATCAGCGACAAGGGAACGGCGGTCTGCGATCGCGACTATTCTGAGCATCTCGAATGTTTACGGGATGGTAGTCGCAGACGCGGTTGGAGAGGCGATCGCTGGCTGCATAGTTTGAGGGGTTCTTTCTTCGGCTATGGATGCTCATCTTACTGTCGCAACATATGCGATCTCTCCGCAGGGAGTTTCCCAAATGATACATCTCTTATTCGTCTGCGAGGTAGACTCAAGTCGGGTTTTGAAACCACACATGACGTTACGCTGGCTCTCCCTCACTCTTGCTCTTCAAATCCTCGTGTCGACGAACGCGCTTTGCAGCGGACAAAGAACACATCATGTACCTTAGTTTCCGTAGCAGATTCGACGATTATGGCGTGAGAAGCATGGCGATCAACCCTCGACGCAAAAGTCCCAGTGTTGGAAACCGAACACGAATGTCTCTACCGGGACAGCGTCTTCAGTATCACAAGCGGCAGTCGAAAATCTAGAGACCCATGTCGAGAAGCACGAAATCTTACCGATTGACCCCTTCGACACTAGAAATCCTGGTGTTAGAGAACGAGTATGAATCTCTGTGCTAGGGGTTCGGTTTCAGTGGCACACGCAGCAGTCGGGAAATACGTGAGAAGCAGCAGCCAAGAATTAAGAAGCATGAAACCTCAGCGGCGGATCCGTCGATACTAGAAATCCAGGTGTTGAAACTCGGACTCGACGTCTCTACCGGGAATGCTGCGAACTTAGTAGCACAAGCAGCAGCTGAGGATCTTCTGAGAAGCAACAAGGTACAATTCAGAGGTGATGGTGAAAATCTGTTAATTAAGCCCCAGGGAAGAACGCTTTGCCGAGACCCTGCCGGAACACACCCCGCGCTCTGAAGCCGACAGCGTCGCGAGACCAGAGAGTGCTCTTGTTATACTCACACCTCTTCCCACTATGGCTTCTCACGACTCCTACAGCTTCTGGGATCCTTCTCACATCTACTTCGACACATCATGGACAGCTTCGAATACAACGCCAACCCAGGCCGCGTCGTCTTCGGCAGCGGCTCCCTCCAGAAGCTCCCCAACGAGATCAAGCGGCTGAACCTGTCGTCTCCGCTGCTCCTCAGCACACCGCAACAAGTCGACCAGGCCAATGACCTGAAGCAGATTCTCAATGGCAAAATCGCCGGCATCTTCACAGAAGCAACGATGCATACCCCGACCGACGTGACGGACAAAGCGCTCGCCTACGCCAAAGAGTCCCGCGCAGACAGCGTCGTCTCCATCGGCGGCGGCAGCACGATCGGTCTCGGGAAGGCCATCAGCATCCGTACAGGCCTGCCACACATCTGCATCCCGACAACATACGCCGGCAGCGAAATGACGCCCATCCTGGGCGAGACCGCCTCTGGCAAGAAGACCACACGCTCCGACCCCAAGATCCTCCCGGGCACCGTCATTTACGACGTCGACCTGACCCTAACCCTGCCCGCCTCTCTGAGCGCGACCAGCGGTGTGAATGCGATCGCGCACGCCGTCGAAGCGCTGTACGCGCGCAACACGAATCCGGTCATCACGCTCCTCGCTCTTGAAGGCATCCGCGCCCTCGCCTCCGCCCTGCCCACCATAATCTCCGACCCCTCCTCGCAGCCTGCGCGCTCCTCCGCCCAATATGGCGCCTGGCTGTGCGGGTCCTGCCTCGGCAGCGTCGGCATGGCGCTGCATCACAAGCTGTGCCACACGCTCGGCGGCTCCTTCAACCTGCCGCACGCCGAAACCCACACCATCGTGCTGCCGCACGCGCTCGCGTACAACGCGCCGGCCATCCCGGCCGCCATGGAGAAGCTGGCGGCCGCGCTACCGGGCAGCGAGGGCGATGCCGTGAAGGGCTTGAATGTCCTACTCGCGAAACTGAAGGTCAAGAGGGGCCTGAAGGAGTTCGGCATGAAGGAGGACGACATCGATCGCGCGGCAGATATCGCCGTCGCGAACCCGTACTGGAACCCGCGTGCGGTGGAGCGGGACGGGATCAGGGAGCTGATTCGCAGGGCGTGGGCCGGGGAGGAGGCGAGGGCGGACTTGTAGGTCGGGGCCCCACAGGGAAATGAACGGGTCGAATCGTGCCTGCGCGCAGAATCACCAGTTCCAGTTCGTCTTTTCGACCTCGGTTCTTCTTCTCTTCCTCTCCACGGCGCTAGTGCACGCCCATGCCCGTCTCTCCTCCATTCCCGTAATATCTCCCCGAGCCTTGTGACGCGTACTGCGTCCCTCGTCTCACCTTCTCCCGTAACGCATTACTCTGGCACCAGAGCAGCAGTCTCATACACTAGGGACATCGAACCGCTGGACGGTGAGAGTGACGGTCGAAATCGTCATCTTTCTTTGCGCGCTTGAGTATTCCGTCTCCTTCGATCCACCCAGCTGGTCGTTGGCTGCAGTGAGGAAGTGTCAACCGGCCGGGTCCTCACCTTGGCCGACCCATGTCCATTTCTCGTTCCATCATCCCAAGCAGGCTTTGTGTCCACTAAACCGGGCCGTTTGCGACATCGCACAGAACGCACGACAAGGCGGTGATCGACTCGGTTGGTGAGGCGAAGCTAATCTAGCCCTTTGAACGCCAGCACGTTCTGCTGCGCGCCCTTTACGTCCCGCCCTCTATTCCGCTTCCTCCGCTTCCGCCTCTTCCTGTCCGTCTCCTCTTCCTCGCTACTGTCTTCCTCCTCCTCGTCATGATCGTCGTCCTCACTACCGTCCACTTCCCCACCTTCAACCCGCGCACCATCGCCCTCCTCCAGACCCGATTGCTCCGCCTCGACCTTCTCGTGCCACACCTTCACCACCTGGCCCCCGCCACTGATCAGCCGCCCCGCAACGTCGAAGCCCAGCGCCACCACGCTGTCGACCTCGCTGTGCACGACCTGGCACACGGGCTTGTTCGCGCCGAGCTTGACAAAGCGCACGCGCCCGTCGCCCAGGCCGACCGCGACGTGTGCGCCACCGGGCCCGACGCCGGGCGGGAACAGGGACAGGCAGTCGACGCTCTCGCCGCCGCCGCCGCCACCGCTGGGCGCGCGGTCCGCGATGATGCGCTCGGACTGGTCGTCCCACACGCCGCGCTCCCAGAGGGTCAGGACGCCGTTGGCGCCGCCGACGAGCACCTTCTCGCCACTGCCTTTGCCGTGGCCGCCTTTCGTGGGCAAGCCGGCGACGAAGACGGAGCTCAGCAGCTCGTCTTCTTGGTCTGCGCTGCGCACCAGCACGCCGCGGCGCAGGTCCGTCACGGCGAGCGTCGTGCCGCCCGTCGTCACCCACTGCTTGCTATAGCCGGACGTGCTGGCGGCGGATGGTGGCAGCGGCGTCAGCGAGGAGATGTAGTCGTCGTGCGGGTGGTGCGTTTGCTGCGGCGTGGAGTGGGGGAAGGTGGGCGCGCGCAGGTCGTACAGGTGCAGGGCTGAGGAGTCGGTCGCGACGAGGAGAGTTTGCGGGGAGAGGACGTGCAGGAGGGTGGGCGCGTCGGTGGAGGACGTTGATCTGATAGATGCACTGAGTCAGTCCGGTACGTTGCAGTTCGCGAGCTACATAAATTGAGGGGGGCACACCTACGGGTCCAGTGGAATTGCAACCTTCGCAGCCACCTGTCCCGTCTCCGTCGCCGCAGCTTTCACCATCCCGTCCGTGCCAGCCGAATACAGCGTCTCGCCATCGAATCCAAACCCCAGCGACCGGCAGCTGCCCTTGTGCCGCCGCGTGCGCCAACTCGTCTCGATCTGGCCGCAGCCGTTCGACGAGATCGTGGCGCCGTCATCGCTGCTGTCGCCGGCGGCGTCGGGAAGGAGGCGGAAGAGCTGGACGTGCCCGGCTGCAAGGCCGACAGCGAGGAGGGGCTCGCTGGGGTGGATGGCTTGCGCGAAGAGGTCGGAGGTCAGGGGGAGGTTGCAGATGGTGTCGAACATGGTGGACGCTGTGGTAACTCCTCTGCGCCTAGAGTGTGAAGGAGAGGTGTTTTTCGATGGGCCGACTGTTATAGGTTCGCGTTGGCTTGGAGAATGGAGCTGGTCATTGCGAGAAGGAGGAGCTTGTTGTAGTGGCAGACGAGACGGGACTGCGGCAGAATCAATTGCGTGGCTCGGTGCTGCATCCCTCGGTATTCCACGAAGCTGCCTTCGAACACTTCTCCGCCGAAAGAGTAGCGGGGGTTGTGGAAGCCGCAGCGATATTGTGTGCGACGCGGAGCTAGAATTTGGACAAGGATCAGCTTGCGGACATGCATGTGAGGTTCCCCTCCACCCATCAGGACGACCACCCACGTCTTACCCTTACCCTGCAACGCGGCATTCTTTGGGGGTCCTCTATACGTGCTCGACCACCTCTCTCATTCCTGTGACTGCCCGCACTACAATCAGTCCTTCCTGGGCAGTCAACCACCCCCAGTCGCTCCTTCCATCCATTCATGCCATTGTCTTCTCTCCTTCCTTCCGTTCTCAGCAAAGAGAAGCCGAAGCAGAAACAAAAGGGAATCTCCTTTGGATACTGCGACACTGCCACCGGCCAGCGAGTGTATCCAGCCTCAGATCCTCCAGATCTTATTGCGGCACCTGAAGCGAGCGTTGATCTGAGAGGCATGTACGCCAAGATCGTCTGTTCGCCCCCCTTGGGCCAGGTGACAGTCGTATCTAGTGATGCCGAGTCTGTAAGTCGGCGTCACAGCAATGCATTGTGTTGTTTTGAGGAGAAACAGCTCATTCCACACTAGGTACAATTCACTGTCTTGGTGGAAGCAAACGTGGCACCGGAAGAGAAGTACTGGGAGGTGGCGTTGTGGCACAACTACGACGGTCCGGATTACTGGCAAGCATACTCGCTACAGGAGGTCTCAGACACTTCCAGTTTGGTACGCACACATGTCCTCTCGACTGCAAAACCCCACATTCTAAAGTGTTGGACAGCTCGTCGTCAACGCAAAGGACAGGCCAAACGTGGTCCGTCGTTGGTTCAGCACGACTCTGCCACGAAGGCCAAAACATCCGAGCCCAGTGTCATTCACGATCAAATTCCGCACAGGTACTGACGATGGCTGGAAATGGGTGCATGGTCAGTCTGGAATTGCAGACGGCCAGCTTTACTACCAGCAAACAACCGTCCGTGGAGACGATGCCAACGACCTCTCCTACTACATCAAAAACTTGTGTTCTCAGCTCACTGTAAGTCCTGAGGCTCCGGAAACTCCAGATACTCTTTTGTGGTCTGTAACCGCACCAGTGAAAGCTGCGGCAGGGACGACGTCTGGCTATTCAGGTCGTACACTTGGTACGCCTGTAGACTATACGCGATGGTTCTCGCTCGTCCGTCTCTGGAGTCCCTGGCTAGCACCACGTCACGGAAAGCATCAATTCCGGGCGGACAAGGATGCTGTACTGGCCGCATTTCTGAGACATGACGGACTGCATGTCGTAGTTCTGGCCGTCAGCGGTGTGGACGATGTACTCACAGTCCTCAACCATGACGAAGAGGGCAACATCAGAATCTCAGGGCGCAATGACAGCGAAGAGGAAGGCATCTCACGAGTGCTAGTCGCAGTCTCAAAGTCGTTTGACGTTGCCAACGCAGCGGTCATGTATCATGCACGCAAACTTGTCAGCCAGTACGAGACAACGACTGGCGAGCGGCAGCAAGAGCTGGAAATACTGATGGACAAGAACGTCAAAGTCGAGTGGTTGGAGGATTGGTATGACGGCTTGACGTACTGCACTTGGAACGGACTGGGTCAGAACCTGACCGAAGACAAGATATACGATGCTCTCGACTCGCTGGAGAGAAATAACATCACCATCACCAATCTGATCATCGACGACAACTGGCAGTCTCTGGCGGAGGGAGAAACCCAATTTGGGCGCGGCTGGCTAGAGTTCGAAGCGAACAAGAAGGGCTTCCCCAGAGGTCTGAAGCAAGCAGTCGCGGACATTCGCAACAAGCACGAAAGCATCGTACACATCGCCGTTTGGCACGCCATGCTAGGCTACTGGGGCGGCATATCACCCGACGGTGCAATAGCCAAGGAGTACAAAACCACCCATGTGCGCAAGAAAGATGGCGTAGCCGGAGGGAGTATGCTGGTCGTCGACGCCGACGATGCGCCACGTATGTACGACGACTTCTATCGCTTTCTCAGCAGCGTAGGCGTCGACGCCGTCAAGACTGACGCGCAGTTCTTCCTCGACGAGCTCGACGACGCCCCCGACCGGCGGCGCTTCATGAAAACCTACCAAGACGCATGGACGATCAGCCAATTGCGCCACTTCTCCGCTAAAGCCATCTCATGCATGTCGCAGACGCCGCAGATCCTCTTCCACTCGCAGCTGCCGACCAACAAGCCCCGTCTGCTCGTCCGCAATTCCGACGACTTCTTCCCTGAAGTCCCCGCCTCGCATCCCTGGCACATCTTCTGTAACGCCCACAACTCGTTGCTGACCCAGCATCTCAACGTCTTGCCGGACTGGGACATGTTTCAGACGGCGCACCCGTGGGCCGCCTTCCACGCCGCGGCGCGCTGCGTCTCCGGCGGGCCCATCTACTTCACCGACGCGCCCGGCGCGCACGACATTGATCTGATCCACCAGATGACGGCCAAGACGCCGCGGGGGATTACCGTCATCCTGCGCCCGCACACCGTTGGCAAGACGACGCAGATATATACCGGCTATGATGAGCTCAACCTGCTGAAAGTCGCCACGTACGTCGGCATGGCACACTCCGGCACCAGCATCCTTGGCCTCTTCAATACCACCCCTTCGCCCCTAACCGAGCTTGTCCGCCTCGCCGACTTCCCCGGCACAGAGACGGGTACGTACGTCATCCGCGCGCACTCGACCGGCGAGGTCAGCGCGCCGATGACGCGGACGGATAAAGCGGCCTTCGTGTGCGTGGATGCCAAAGTACAGGGTTGGGAGATCCTGGCTGCGCACCCGCTGCGCGCGTTCGAGCTGAAGCGGAAGCGCAAGGGGAATGGTAGCACGGACGTCGTGGTGGCGAACCTGGGCCTGCTGGGCAAGATGACGGGCGCGGCGGCGATAGTGAATTCGGACGTTTACGTTGAGGAGACGGGACGGTTGCGCATCTGGACGAGTTTGAAGGCGCTGGGGACGTTAGGTGAGCCGTTGGCCCGCCCCTGATGACAGTTAACATCAACAACATAAACCCCCGCTCCTTCTTTTCCGATTGCCTTAGCGCGGGACACGACTGATGTGGCGACATGCAGGCATCTACATCTCCGACCTTCCGAACCGCTCGCTCGAAGCCGACCTCATGGCCCTCGTCTTCGGCAAGCCCGTCCCGCTGCACGCGGTCCAGCGAAGCGCCACCTCGCCCAACGTGCTAGAGATCGACGTTTCGCGGGCGTGGCAGGAGAGCGACCAGAAAGCTGGGTGGAGCAACGAGGTCGCCGTCGAGGTGTTCATCCGGTGATGCGAGCGGTGCGAACGACACGAGAAGTCGAGAACGAAGGAAATGGACGGGTGGAGTAGGGTTACGTGGAGGGAAGACATTTTAGTCTAGCCTGTCCCCCCCGCCATCATGAACGACGTCCACAACCATCCGTCCGTCTCGAGTGCGCTGTTCCTCCGGATGACTAAGAACGGCTTCATGCTCGTTGGGTGTTGGTCTAGTAACAACAGCTCGAGCTGCTGTTGTCGAAGTAAAACCTGACGAGCACGGAGCCATTCTTGGCAATCCGGGCAGATAGCGCGCTCGGGAAGGAAGGGTCGTCGTGGACGTCGCCTACAATGGCCAAGGGTATGGAGCGCGGACTATTGCCGCCTGGCGCTGGGGGCGTTGAGAGGAGGGCACCTGGCTGCCTGCACTCTGATACTGGGAGTGAAGTTACCTTTGAAGTCGAGTAGAGGGAAGAGAACAGCACGCCGTCCCGCCTCGGCCACCACGACGAACGCTCTACCTCACGAGCAGAGTAGTGTCGATAGGGTATCCGGCCAAATGAGCGCGCCGCCGGGCGGAATGTTGTTGTTGACTTCGGAGGAGATGGAACGCTGAACCGGACAGGGCTGGGGGCGCTGGGGCAGTGGAACTCTGACGACGGCAACGAAACTGGGTGGCATGTGAGTTTTGCTTGCGTGTTTGAGCGACCGGTTGAGACGTGCTGTGTGTTCTCCGCCAGACGTGCTCTTCTGCGGATGGAGTTTCGCCGATATCCGGATGCATCCGTCCTCTAGACGCTCAGCTCCCGTGGACGTGTCCCTCCCTGAGTGGAGGTGTCGCTGTTGGGCCAGACATAGCGATGTTTTCTCTGCTCTATGGTTGCTCTTAGGCTAGGTACCTGGAGTCTCTGCCAGCCGCTTGTTGCATCCTTTGTCTACAACCAATCAATCCATTGTCTACAACCAATAACGACAACCATTGTCGGAATCTATCGTGCGTACGGCTTACGTCTCAAATCGAAAGAGTATCTTGTTCGATTGGAGTTAATAAGGTCAGATGTTGTTGAGTCGTTGAGTTGCTGGCTTTGCGAGAAATCATCCATCAGCAAAGACTTCTAGTACCTAGCATGCTATCGAACCCTGAAACGGAGAAAAGGGTTCGGACTGTCAGGCAAATAAGGTTCGCTTGTGAACCAACCATCGATCGATGTGTGTTGTGCGTTCTTTGCAAGAGACATCCTTTCGTAGCTCGATTTCTACACCGTCTGGTCCTCTGGTCCTTCTGTCTCTGGAGTACGTGTCTTTCCCTTGACACGGATGCCGTTTTAGGGCCAGTCCTGGGAGTATGTGTCATTGTTGTTCTCAATACGACGAGGGGCACACTTGGACGCCGATCACGTCCCTAACAATCAGTCCGAGAACAGGGTGGGACGCGCGTTAGCTATGACCCTGGCGACACCTGTAGGCATCTTCACGGCTCCTGACCTGAGGTCGCCAAGCTGGGTGAACGTCTTTCGGCGAGCGTGACACCGAAACCGGTTTAGAGTCAGAGCCAACGGACGCTGAATGTCGGATATCGATATTGAAGTCGAGCTCGTCTGCGCTGGTCGACAGTTGTGAGGGAGTGCTCTGGAATGAAGTCACCTGCTTCCACGAAATCGTCGGTAGCGATTTCGACTAGCATATAGCAGGGTTGTTCCTTCCTCTTATCCCAGCCTCGACTAACGATTTTGTATTGGGCGAGCTCGGTCGTGCTGGTGCTGGGATAGCCGACTTTGTCGTCGGTGTTGAAGATGCAGGCCTGGGTTCCTGTGTCAGTCGTAGGTGCAGCGAAGCCATTTACGCATGAAGAACGTATCTCTGCTTTCAAAGGCACCGGTCCATGTCGGGGGGTTGATACTTTTTGTTTGTCCTCTCCGAGTGTCAGTTCAGGCATCCTTGCTTCGTGATCCTTTCTTGGTCGCTCCAGGGCCCGCTCGGGCGCCAACGTTGATCGTTGCTCAACATCAGTATGCGGCCCTTTCTTCGGATGGCGCTCCTCACGTTTCTGCAAGCTTGGTACTGTCGATTTTCTTCTCCAGTAGGACTGAGCTTGAAATATCACGGAGAGGGCGAGATAGAGTCGAGTTGGTCGTGGGCGCTACGCTAGATGATGATCTTGGTCTGTGAGAGGATTCCGGGGCGCGCTATTTCCGTATAGCTGCTACGGTTGAGCGTTCCGTCGTGATAGCAGGGTTTGCCAAGACTGGAACGGCCTTGTTGATACTTCTGGCACTTGAACAGTCCTGTGCAGCGAGTGATGGCGTTCTTGTTTTGAGAGGAGTTGAAGCGGCTTTATTGACGTCTTCGACACCCGAAGGCCCCTGCGTGACAAGTGATGGCGCTTTTGCTGTCGGAGAAGTAACGGAGAACTTCAACGCTCCTTCCTCTTTGGGAGTATGGTCAGCACTCGATGCACGGTGGTGTCCAGCCCTTGGATTCCCTGAGCAGTTCTCGATTGCGTGATGCGGCGGGCTGCCAGCAGACGTAGTCGGGAAGGAGAGAACGCTCTTTGGAAGGCCAAGATACCGAGACCTCTGATGAGATCTTCGTTGCTCAGGGTCGGAAGCGTTTCCTGCTGTATCTGTGGAAGAATCGAACTGAGAGACAGTTCTTGAGGGGGGATTTCGCGATCGTGCTCTGGGTTTCTCCGCTGTTCTCTTCCTGTCAGAGCCTGCTGATGCTTCTTGCGGACCTGATCGCGGACCCTGATAGCTTTCGCTCACTGGGTTTGCAATAATATCCGAGACAGAGCTCTGGTTTAATAACACTGCAAATAAATCAAATCGACTGAAACGCAACAGAGATGGAAGCCCAAAGACTTGGAGACCCTTCTTTAGCGATCGAGTAATTCCTAGGGATTGAGAAACCTCAGGGGCTCAGTATGTGTTTTGCCGGTTCGGAACTACAGACTTGGAGTAGCGGCGTTGTCGAAGGAGGCTGGGACGGGCTGGGACGACTCGATGAAAGATATCACACTCCCAAATCAGTTCAAAGACGTAGCGTGGTATAGGCCGTTCGCGCCCGCTTCCTGCCACCTTAGGGGAGTCTATTGTGAAGGTGGAAGACTGCAGTGCGGAGACCGTATGTGATGCAACTACCACAACACCCCCTCGTTAGCCCGGGACACAATGCTACGGTCTGATCTATGCAAGACGTTACCAAGTTCATGGCCGTGGTGACCATCTCTTTCTCCCCGACACACGAAACAGGAAAAGACGCTGCCCTGTTCGAAACTCGGTCGCATCCTGCAGTTCGCACAACTTTGGTCACAGCCGTCAGAGAGTCTCGTGCGTTCACTCTAGTGCATCACCTTGCTTCCAAGCAGCCGGTGCTTGAAGCTCGCTGCGCTCAAGCTACCGCTGCTGGAGGTGCTCCTTACGGGTTAACGCGCACCATCCCCGATGTTTATACGACCTATACTTCAACCGTCACCGTCGCTGGAGCCGTTGTAAACCCCACAACCTGCGCTGCACACACATTTGCTGCTCCAGCAGAGTCTCGCGCCTTCACCAATCCTCCGGGCACCGCAGTTTCACGCCCGCCAGCGTCCACTCTAGGTGTCGGAATCGCTGTCTGACTTCTTGCATTGATCTTCCTGGTGTTTTTTATTGCCTACATTGCTCGCAGGCGGTCCGTATACTCGTCTCGCAATCCTTCCCTGCCGTTCTCTTAAGTTCCTCCTTTGCAACCCGGACCGTCAATACCGCCTGTGGGACCACCACAAGGACCGCTGCGAAGGCCGCCAGGAGGACCGACAATGCCACCTGTAGGAGCACCACGAGGATCATTAGGAAGGCTGTCAGGAGGATCGCCAGGAGGACCGCCAGGGGAGCAGCCAGGCGGGGTGCTGAGGGGATCGTCGAGAAGACCGCCAAGAGTACAGCCAATAGGGGCGCCGATTGAGCTGCCAGGAGGGCTGCCAGAGGGACCGCCAGGAGCGTCGGTCCACGTCAATCGAATCCCACGGTATAACAGACGAGGGAAAGACCTGAGAGGACCCAAGAACTTTGCCGAGCGACTTTTGTTTAACATTGCCCGTCAGCTGGGAGAAGTGGACGTTTACGATGAACCAGGACCTCGTATGAGCTCACGAAGACATAGAGGCTGAGGATAGGGGGACTGTTTTTGAGACGACGCGCGAGGATAGAGGTCACAGCGAACTTAACCGTGTGGGATCAATCTCCTCCAACAGTCGAACGAGGCGGGGCTGTACTCCGACCCTGTCTTACGGCCTTGAGAGCTCGGATGACAGTGATGACACTGTTGGCGTCTGCATCCGCCATGATTGAAGGTCGAGTGCACGGGAACACCATGCAGGTAGCCGCTTATAGCGAGGAGTATGTGATACAGGAAATACTTCTCTCTCTCAGACAAAACCCTTTCGCTAACTCACTCATAGTGCCGTATGAGAACAGCATCAGGGCGGTGCAAGACGGCTGTGTTGAACAGGTTCGACTTGTTAGTGGTCTGTGAGAACTTGCCACTGAGGAGTACGGGTCCCGAGTCACTGAAAATGTCACTTTTGAGATGACCGTACACATTCTGTTCATGTCTTAAATTGGATTTAATGGGCGGACCGTACCTTACGGTTCAGCCAAGCGAAACAGTGTCCCGCGAACTTTGCGTATCTTATGATGTAAGTGAATGGATGCTATGCTCGTACCTCTCACGATGTTATCCAAAGCATTGGAATTCCCCAAGATATGTAGCCAGCAGTGCTTCAGCATACTAATACTTTCTGCGGCACCGGAGTACACTCTGGAAGTATCAGGATTGGAAGTGAATTGGACATTGAGTACAAAGACTCTTTCGCCAGATGAACCAGAGCCTGGTGTGCGCTGGATGAGCCTCTCGATCCCGCAAAGAGGTTGCCGTGGTGCCCGCATACCTACTATTACTCTTGGGGCAGCTGGACATGCACACGGACCTGGTGTCTGCTAGCATCTTGTTACACTGACGCTGATGGTACTGCGACTTCCCGAGCCTAACATGTTGGAGAAGCCTGCGGTCTACTTTCCGAAAATTCCATGTCCTAGGACGTTCATTAGCAAGGATCGTTCGGGTTGTCCAACGGAAAAAGAATATACTCAGTTGACAACTGCCGTGCAGCTCTCCTCTTTTGCCTAATCTTCGAGTGCCATGCGGCTCTTGTTCTGCCTAAATGCATCCCGCACCATGCATCGTGGCCAGCGTATGAGCGTCCAGCGTTGCGGCGTTGCAGCCAGCAAGCCGACCCGGAACAGAGTGCACGCGACAATGGAGGAGGCTCAATCCTCGCTGATCATCGATCCGGGGTTCTGTTGATATCCCCGCAAAGATGTGCTCTCCACCATTGAATTGGTCCGTCGGCTTGCTGAACCTTAGAGATGTTTGATGCGACGTGACCCGGGCGAAAGTCCTCCGAGTTCTTCGGCTAGCCTCCTTCGACATCCCGCATACAACGGTTGTGGTTTGGGCACACACATGGCGTGGTTTTGTATCACCAAATCCGTAAGAAGGCGAAGAATCGGTTGATCTACATCACACTACTCTGAGGCCGGCCTGTACTGTGGCACAATGTTCTATGTTGCCTTGCAGCCCTTGACATCGTCCATTTCCCCGCTGCTGAACGCATACCACGTCGACAGCATGGGTTCTCCGTTCAATGAGCTTCCAGGAGCGTTGACCCACAGCGGACGGTCTCTCGAGACCAGTCCTCGTATGCTCGATGATCGACATAGACGACTCCAAAGCGGCCGGCTCTCATTGCGAGTATAAAGAGGAGCCACCCCCATTGAAAGCCGGCCTGTTGTGTTTTAGATATACCGATCAATCATGACGGGACTGCTTAGACTTGCTACTCTACTGCTAGTGGGCAAGGCAGCGGCATTGTTCCCTGACTGTGTTAATGGCCCCCTGCGAAACAACACAGTTTGCAACACCTCTGCAAGTATGGCCGAGAAGCTCTTTAGCACGACCAGTCCTGTAACATTGCTAACCTCGCTCACCAACAGCCCCTCTAGACAGAGCTACGGCTCTGATCGATCTCTTCACCATTGCTGAGAAGATCAATAATACTGGTAGCACCAGCCCGGGTGTTCCACGACTGGGATTACTTCCGTACCAGTGGTGGTCAGAAGCCTTGCACGGTGTCGCGTCCTCTCCCGGAGTGAACTTCTCATCGTCAGGGAATTACAGCTACGCTACCTCTTTCCCGCAGCCCATCCTCCTAGGCGCTGCTTTCGACGATGCTTTGATCACGGCTGTAGCTACTGTCGTCAGCACAGAAGCCCGTGCTTTCAACAATGCAAATCGTACAGGACTAGACTTCTGGACGCCTAACATCAATCCATGGCGAGATCCTCGGTGGGGAAGGGGACAGGAGACTCCGGGAGAAGACCCCTATCATTTGTCATCGTACGTGCACGCTTTGATTGATGGCTTGCAGGGAGGTTATGAGCCTAAGTACAAAAGAGTTGTCGCGACTTGCAAGCACTTTGCTGGATACGACATGGAAACCTGGAACGGCAACTTCAGGTATCAGTGGGATGCCCAGATTAGCTCACAGGATCTGGTCGAATACTATCTGCCTCCCTTCCAGAGCTGTGCACGGGACTCGAATGCTGGCGCTTTCATGTGCTCGTGTGAGTATACTCCCGGGTCCCAAAAAAGGAGGCGGCGTCGGTCCGTATGCTTTGCCATTGGGTACAGCCAGGGGCTCACGTAGCGGTTCTGTACTGTATGGAGATCAAGAGCGTTCGACGGCTCAGCGATACTGCCTCCGGGGGTAGAGGAAAGCAATTCCTATTCTCCACAACATCTGCAGACCTACTCATGAGCTCCTGGTTGTACACTGATTGTGTAGAGCGTTGGCTGCCTAGGATGTCGATCACCGCCCGACTGTTGCCTCAAGGTTCTGAAACTGACATACTATATAGACAACGCCTTTAACGGCGTCCCAACGTGCGCCGATGAGTATCTGTTACAGACAGTCCTCCGCGAACACTGGGGTTGGACGAACGAGCAGCAGTGGGTGGTATCGGACTGTGATGCGGTTCAGAACATCTTCATGCCGCACGACTACGCCTCAACACGCGAGCAAGCCGCTGCAGATGCGTTGAATGCTGGAACAGACATCAACTGCGGAACATACTACCAAAATCATCTGCCGGCCGCTTTTGCTCAGGGGCTGTTCAATGAGTCTACTGTAACACGATCACTCGTCCGACAGTACTCGTCACTGATCCGGTTGGGGTACTTTGATCCGCCTGAGGAGCAGCCATACCGCGCTCTCACGTGGTCTGATGTTGACACGGCTGCATCCCAGCAGTTGGCATACCAAGCAGCAGTAGAAAGCATTGTGTTGCTAAAGAACGACGGAACACTTCCATTATCCGTGAAGTCCAACACATCCATCGCCCTGAT
>NAJN01000515.1:0-21450 GCA_005059845.1 Cryomyces minteri | reverse complement strand
CGGGGGTTTGACGGGCGAGCCACTACAGCCAGGCCGTTTCCTTTCCTTCATGCAGGTGTAAAACTCAGTTGCTCCCCCGAAAACCTTGCCGTTTGAGAACTTTAGGCCTTGCCCGCTCGGCGCGCCTCGGCTGTTGGGGCCAGGGAGTCCTCCCACTAGACACCATTAACGTTACTCTGTACCTTATGCAAGCGCAACAAAAAATCCAAATGGCTGAACGGTGTTGTCCCCGTGTACAGCGAGCAATCTGCGGTACTGGATGTCGTCCGGAGAGGGGAGGAGACCCGAGACAGAGGCAGGCCGCGTAGTCTGTTGTCCAAGAGACGAGGACGGCGGCCATCCTACCGCAAACTCCCGCAGCCCTACCCTTGGCGCCAGGCTCTGAGGATCGTTATTTCGGGCCCCAGAACCCGTTTCTGACCGACAGCCTGGGGCCGTGTAATCGACAATCGCAAACCCCATGGAACTGACGTGAGAGGACGTCGAGCAAATCCAGGCTCTTGCGCGCTTTGTTGCACCTTCGTGCCTGGCGACGTTTCTTGCGTTTCAGGTACCAGCTTGCCGCGCGAGTCGAGGCCGTGGGATGACGAGTTCCTTGCAGGGGAAAGGATCTTGGCTGGTGATGTTTCGACGAATGTCAGGCGTGCCCTGTCAAGCCGCCGAGCTCTCCCTCACGAGCGACCCGCGCCGGCAGATTCTGTGCTGGGCGTGCTGTCGCTCTCAGCTGTCATTGGTGCGCGTACCTTGCGGGTGGGAAGTGCTTGCATAATGAGCTTCGCCCGTCGAGGAAGGCCAGAAAGTCGGGTGTTGAAAAGTGGGTAGGTGGCTTGTTCTGGAGGAGCGATCGGTGCTCGGCCTTCTGAACCCCCGCTCAACGTCTTCGCGGCCGTCACGGCGCAGGCCACCACCACCAACCACCTCAGGTCTCCTTCTCAGAAAAGCGAACAAAAGCGATTGAGAGCTGATTGCTCTCCATGATTTGGACGATGCAGACTCAACGCTTGATACCTCTCAGGACCATACCCAGAAGCGAACGGAGCCTCGCGCTCGCGCTGGCGGCACGTATGAGAGTCAGGTGGAGGTAGCTGTGGTGACCAATGATCAGATTGTTGATGTTCTCTGCTAAAACACTCCAAGTCTGGTATGTGTGAGACACTCATCTCTCACTTCGTGTTACATCCTGACCATGTTGCATCTCGACCCGAGGTGTGTTGCAAAGTCTTCGCGACAGCCGCGGAGATTCTTCGACACCTTGAGTGAGAGCTTGAAAAGATTCGATCGACAGCATTCGCGACCATGTTGTCTCTGTTGCTCGTGGTGGATACTGTTCCTCTCGATCGTGATTTACCGTTGCATTGGGCTCAGGTGCTCCCGAGTCGGGCCGTATCACACCATACATGCTATATTCCCCACCACATGGCACTTTTGCCGCACAATTGCCTTAGTGGAATACCTCAATAGAGGCGACTTTTTAAATACTTTGTCTCCATCCACACTCACTCCTCATCTAGGAGTGAACTCCGCACCCAGAATGTGTAATCTGGAAAAAACTGGGTCGTCAGTGTCTTGCGGTGTGGTTGCATGATGCGTGCTGGGCGAGGCCCAACATATCTCTCGTCGTCGGAGTAGGCTCGGTACAAAGGCTCGGGAAGTTTCTCGTTCAGATGAACACCTGTTGCCGGTGTATCTGGTGTTCTTGCATGTAGTGAAACACCCGTTCCCTCTAAGCCTGCCAAGGGCGGATGCGCTGGCGACTTCGCCGGTTGGGAGTATTGTCGTTACCTCCAGGGCAAGTCTTTCAAACACGCCGGTCCCCAGTCTGAGTTCTCCAACTTTGACACTTCTACCACGCTCGGGGTGGACAAAGAGAGGTCAGTGGCGTACAAGAGTGGACGACTTGCTCGTCCAAGTACAAACAGCAGTGAGGTCTGCAGGTGTTGCTCATTCAGTCTTTGCATAAACACAATATTCGAACGCTCGACATAGGACACTGTCCTACATCAAGCCATCTTCTGTTTGCATCATCCTGCTGAACGGTCGCCACCTCGTGAGAAGAGGTTCGTTGGACAGCATAGAGTCATGACAGTATCGCGTGCCATATACCGTCGTCTTCTTCTCCTCGGACCGCGTAACGTCTCTGGCATGCTCTTGCACGATATGTAAATTATACGGGAGGCGCATAACTCATAGTAGAAACACGCTTGATAGCCAAGGTGTTAGACAAGATCAACGTGATAACCACTATACAAGCTTGTGAGGAGAGCATGCGTCGAGTGATCGTTGTTGCTCTCACTCACGGCCGTTAGTGATGCTGGCTCAAGCGCAGACTTGCAAAAGCCAGCATCTGCCATGTGATTCTGCCATTGCCGCTGTGCGTCAAGCATCACTGAGCAGTAGGCTCAGATAGGTTGCAGAAGTACCAGGGCATCGGGTTCTTCTTGAAGGCGCGATAACTCGAAAACGGCTGATTGCACCGAGTTGAAGATCGTACTTAGTCTGTCTCCCTCACCTCTAGATGGGAGACTCGCGTAAGACACTTTATCAAAGAGTGCAGCAGGTGGTGCTCTAACAGGACATCTCTGCAATCTGGTCGCTGGCCGCTTGGTTGATCTTCGAGAAACTCATCCACCGGAACAACGACGACGCCGATCTGCCGGCACTAACCTGGACCTACAGCGTGCTCGTCACTCCAACGAAGAACGCACACAGATGCTTCGTTCCGTTGTGCACTTTTGTATCATGGACTATTCTTCATCGTTGCCCTCTTCGGCATTCCAATCATCTGGTATTTCTTGAGCACACCAGGTTACCAAGACCCGACCCCCGGGGCGATCAAGAAGCTGCCTTGAGCTTTTCTGTCTTCCACTGCACCCTGGTTCTCGCCCTTGCTCAGCCGGGACACCGCTGGTCGCAGGATACAGCTTCACTCGGGAGCATAAAATTGCTCCTCCTGCGGCTTTATGCCTTCTCGCCTCGCTGCAGCGCATACATCCTCCCCAACCATGGACGACATGCATTCAGCATCCCCTCCTCCGCAGCAGCTCTCGAAACGCGACAAGCGGCGCACACTCCTCTCAGATCGCCTTGCGGAAATGGTCGATTCCTTCTCTCAGAACCGCGATCAGCATTACCGTGCTCAGCTTCAGGCTGTTCAATTCGACATGAATCTCATAATGCGCGCCGATCTTTACTCCGACAGCCCTTTAGAGGACGGCACTGAGGAGATAGCGGAGATGATCAACCCCGTCACGGAAGGGAATGTGCCTGCGGGCTTCAGCTCACACCCAGATTACATGGCACAGGCTGGAAAGGCGTACACAAAGTTTGTGGACCAGGTCAACAACGCTATGGAGGCCAGAGATGCTGGGATCACTTCCCTTTGGGTACGCTTTGTTGATCGTCCCTACTATGGTGAGAAGCGAGTCTGACAACTCTTCTAATTTGTAGAACCGTTACCATTCCAGCCTTCACGAGCTCCACCATTCCACTGCATACAAGACTCGCCTAGCCCACGAAGAACACCATGCCCTTGCTTCGACGATCCGCGAGCGCCTCGTACAGAGTGTCAACCACAAGCGCGCGCGTCTTCTTCGTGAAAAGGAACAACTCGACATTGGTGATAGTAATGCGCAGCTTCTTCATCCCAACCAATTCTCAGTAGCCCACCCGGCAAGCCCTGGTGGAGCTCATAGCAACCGCAAAACAAGGCATCTGCGCCACCGAGTCGGCGATCCAGACGAGCTTGGCCAAGAAACATCCAAGAGGAGGCGGAAGTTCGGGAATGAAGACAACGAAAATGACAACGCCTCACCGGGACCGACATTCCGTCCTCTCCCAGTTGAGGTTATCGCCAACCCCTTACGCGATGCTAAGGCAAAGACGCTGCACACCCAATACGAGGCACCTCTCTATTCAGTCGAAAGGTTGTTCACAGAGAAGGAGCTCACGATGACTATGAATACCGCACACGTCGCCACCCAAAATTTCTTCTCGCGACTGAAAGCTCAGGAGGATAAGAACGGTCCAGGTCAGCAGCAGCAGGCGCCAGTCTCCACGGCCCCAAGTGCTATGGATGGAGCAACGGATGGCGCAATCGAGACCATCGTTCCGTCGAATGCCGAAGCAACCACCGATGCTCACGATGCCATCGAAGACCCTACTCAAATCGCGCCTTTGGCACCGCTAGAGATGGAGCGCACGACGTCAACCTCACATCACGTAACACGCGGGTCCACCCGAACCCTCAATGCTCTTGGCGATCTGGCTTTGGCGGCAGAACGGGCTCTACCTGGAGTGTCTTTCCATGCCGCCCTGCCCCCAATCGTACCAGTCGCGAAAGCCAACGCCTCGGCCCCGACACCAGCAGCTATGACCACGTCCGAAGTCGAGCAGGATGTTCTACTCATGGGTAGAGGTGAAAGTAGTGAAGAGGCGGACCACATCATGCATGAGCGACTCCTGGAGCGAGCATGCGCACCCATGGGCGTCAGCCAGCCGTTCAGAATCCCAAATCTGGACGTTCTACCGGCGGCTATTGGCGCGGTGATCATGCCGCCTGCGATTGGTGAGCGAGCCATGGGCGGCGTTGGACCAGTCGGCGGCGTACCCATGTCTGCGCAGACGAGTCTCGGCGGAATGAGCGAAGTTGCTGGAACGGGGATGAGAGGTGATGGCGCTGGCGGTGCGCCTATGATGAAGCGGACTGCCAGCGGAGCGGGATTCCCGGACTTGGCAAAGAAAATCAGAAGCCGTCTGAATGGGTAGGGCAGAAGGGATGCTGGTGTCTCAGTCCACCACGGCAGCGCGTGCCGTATTTGCTTGGTTTTATATGAATACTTGAACTATGAGTTATCAGGTGACAGTGGCTAGTATCGGACTTCGTCGTACAAGGCTATATAGACTCGATGAACACAGGCGCACAATCACCTCTATATGTTGGTTCGGAAGCGTTGTTGTCTTGTTGATGTGGACGGTTGAGACTCAGCCAATCGGCCCTGACGTTCGAGTCAGCCCGCGATGTGTCCAAGAGATCTTTTCGATACCTCAGATATATGACTAACCATGCACTGTTGACCTCCCATCGAACTCACATCAATGGTCAGGCCGACAATGGCAGAGAAAAAACCACCTTTCGATCTTTCGAAGTGTGCGAGACCTAACATACTCGCATTGGAGCCATATAGGTGTGCTCGAGAGTACGTGCAGCGCTCCTCCGGGGTTACCTCAATCATTGACTCACTCGCAGATGAGGTAGTGACTACAAAGACGACGGCACGAACATCCTTCTTGACGCCAACGAGAATGCCTATGGACCGGGCCTTGCACTGGATCATAACGGCACATTAACCAATGGCACGACCAATGGCCACGCGCCGAGTCTAGAAGTCGACTTGCTTGGGCTGAATCGATATCCAGACCCGTATATACACCCAGCCGGACGCTTCCAATACGTTCCCAGGTACTGATGCAATATCAGACACCAGCACGACCTCAAGCAGCTCCTATGCAACCTCCGAAATACCCACACCCACACCAGCAAGACTCTCGACCCCTCGAACCTCTTTGTCGGCGTGGGCTCCGATGAAGCAATCGACGCCCTCCTGCGCGCCTTCTGTCGCCCCGGTATCGACAAGATCCTGACCTGTCCGCCAACCTATGGCATGTACGGTGGGAGCGCACAGGTCAATGACGTCGCGGTCGTCAAAGTGCCGCTAGACGTCGACAACAACTTCGCGCTGCGGGCCGACGCCATCAGCGAGCTGCTGTCGTCCGAAGAAGGCAAAACAATAAAGCTCGTATACATTTGTTCGCCCGGCAACCCGACCGCCAACCTTGTAGATAAGTCAGACGTGCAGAAAGTGCTGCAACACCCGACCTGGAACGGCGTCGTCGTGCTCGACGAAGCGTACATCGACTTCGCACCCGCTAACGCCTCACTCGCCGAATGGGTGACTGAATGGCCCAACCTCGTCGTCATGCAAACCCTAAGCAAAGCCTTCGGCCTCGCTGGCATTCGCTTGGGCGCCGCCTTCACCTCACCACCCATCGCCCGCCTGCTCAACAACCTCAAGGCGCCCTACAACATCTCGAGTCCGACGTCCCAGCTCGCGTGTGCCGCGCTACAGCCGCGCCATCTCGCCGCCATGCGCGCCAACCGCGCCAAGATCCTCGCTCAACGCGACCGCCTCCTCGACGCCCTGCCTCGCGTCCCGGGCATTGGGCGCTTCCGTGGCGGCGCGGCCTCGAACTTCCTACTTGTGGAGATCTTGGATCGCCCGCTCGAGCAGGGCGGGAAGCCGAGCAACGAGACCGCCCTCGCGGCGTACGAGGGCTTGGCGGAGCGCAGGGGCGTCGTGGTCAGGTTCAGGGGCAAGGAGGTGGGCTGTCTGGGCTGTCTGAGGATCACGGTCGGCACGGAGGATGAGGTCGCTCGGTTCTTGACCGAGATCAGGAGTATCTTGGCCGAGATCTTCAAGGGACGCTTGAACGTCGACGGGACCGGAGAGGAGCAGGAGGCGAGGAGGGAGAAAGAAGCCAACGACGTGATCGCGTAGAAATAGATGACGAATATAGAAGGAACCCAAACGCGGAAAGAAAGCAACGAGGTCAACACTCTCACAATGCTTGAAGCCCTCACGTCGACAGAAGAATCAAAACTCGCAATTTCCCCCTGGGTCCCAGGGGGTCCTAAAGCTGTCTACGCCGTCATGAAACACATGCGCAACGGCAACGGACGATTCTCACGGGAAATGACTGCACGGCTGGGGGATATGTGGTGTACAGCCACCTGCGACGTACCGCCTGCCTGCCTGCCATCCATCCGTCCATGCTTCCCCCCTTTCCTCCCTTCCCTCCCTCCCTTCCTTTCCAGTAAAGCACCTGTGCAGGCAACAAGGCCCCCCCTCTCTTTTACTCCATCACCCATCCGGTTCGGATTTTCAGTCCCACCAGAAGCTAACGCTGAACGCCGTGCCCAGACTCTGCACGTAATGCCACCAGCCCAGCGGGATGTACAGCAGCTCGGCGGGGCCCAGCACGGCCTCGACGTAGCGCGCGGTGGCGAAGAGCGGGAACTCGGCTTCGCGGGTGCGTCGCCTTGGGTCGGCCTTCGCTGCGTCCGCCTCGCGCTCGACCTCGGCCTCCGCCTCGACCTCTTCTTCCCGTCTTCGACCGCGCTCTTCTCCGCCCTGCTCTTCTGCCCCAAGCCACGCCCCGACGTCGACGCGGCTCGTGTTGCCCATCGCGACGCCCGTCGCGGCGTCCGTGCCGCGCGGGTACAGCTTCCCGGACTCGGCGGGTGCGTAGAGGCGGATGTACTTGTGGCCGACGACCTGGGCGAGGATGTTGTGGTAGGGGTCTGTGTGCAGCGGGCTGATGGTGCGGGCGGGGCCGAGCCAGGCGTTGAGGAGGGGCGTGGGGAGGGGCGGCTGGGGCGGAGGGTAGTTCGTGGGACTGGGGGCGGAATGCAGCTCGGCGGCGGCGTTGGGAGCGCTAGGGGTTGGGTTGGTGGAGGTGGGAAGGGGGTTGGGGGACGGGGAGCGAAGGAGGGGATGAATGGGCGGGTCGGTGTAGCAGTAGTCGGGGATGGCGAGGTCGGCGCGGAGGGAGGGGATTTGAGTGAGGAGGTCGTGTTGTGCGAGGTAGGCTGTTTGGTGCGTCAGATGGAGAGACCTGTGCGCCTCTTGGTCGATGCCGTGCTTGCGCTCCTCGGCCGCCGCCTCCTCCTGCTCCTCCCCCTTCTTCTTCTTCTTCTTCTTCGTCTTCTTCTCCCCGTCGTGCTTCTCCCCCTCCTCCTCTCCCTCCTCCTCTCCCTCCTCCTCTGCGCCGTTCCCTACCGACTTGCTACTATCGTCACCATGGCCGTCGAGCAGATACATCTGCATGAACTCGGCAAAAGGCATGATCTTCTGGCCCCAACCTTCATCCGTATAGCTTCTCCCAATCTCTACGGGCACCAGCCGTGTGCCACCCAGAGTGCTGCGCATCAAATACCGTGGGTCGTCCCACCATCGATGGGGATCTGACAACGCGGGCCAGTGATCGATCGCTCCTGTTATGATCACTGGAGTGGTCTGTCGATCGAGGTGTTCTTGAAACTCTGACATCGACATGTTGGCCTGACGAGCCATAGGATATCGCAGCTTGGGATGGGGACTGATGGATGGAGGGAAAATTGAAGGAGGCTGCTTGGACTGAAGCCTCTCCTGTCCATGAGGTAACGGCAGAGTACCTGTGGCGCTCGCAGGCGGAAGCAAGGACTCCAGACGGTGGAGAATATCGTCAAACACTTCTCGTCGACGTGGAGCGCCTGTGAGGATGAGGGCCATGTCCAGTACCTCGACTATCTGCGCGAACTGCTCCCAGGCAGGGAGAGGCTTGAGTCTTTTTGACGCGCCATTGGTTCTCTCATGCTGGGTCCGATACCGACGCTTCAGGCCTTCGACTTCATCCTCATCCTCACCCTCTCTACTCCGAACGGGTCGCTGGAGACTGTCGCGATCTGGTCCTTGGTCGGTGGGCAGTAGGGAGTTACCATCTACTGTCAGCGCCCTCCAATCCTTGAGAAGCCGGAGGACCTTCCATAAACTCGCCACCTCGTACAGAGCAAGCCAGCAGAGAGGTACATCCTTGTAAGGGAAAGCATGAATCTTTCTGTGAGCAAGTTGTATCACGTCGCCTGGACTGCTCTCAAGCAAGCGCAGTGGTGCGATACCACATTGGTGGACGGGGTCATCTTTGGACAGCGTGCGACAAGACGCGCCTAGTAAAGTGATCAATCCATCGAGACGGGCAGACAAGTCGTCGGGCTTGGGGGAGGAAGAAGAAGCCATGCCTGCAGGTTGTGGATGCGGATGTGAATTGAAGACAGGGTAACAACCCTACATCGGCTGTTTCTCCCATCACACGTGATGATAAGAATCTTATCGCTTTGCGTCTCCAGGGACCCGGGACATTTTCCTCGCAGGAGTTGGGCTTCGAGGTTTCTGCTCCGAACGAACCGGCACGATGGCCGCTGAGAGCTCCAAGACGGCAGCGAAAGCTGCGACTCCAGCAACCTCGAGAGCATGGGAAGGCCTGACACCCAGCTTGTCCGAATGGATCCTGGATGCGGTTTCGAACATGGGCTTCAGCCGCATGACACCCGTGCAAGCCAGCACCATCCCTCTCTTCATGGGCCACAAGGATGTTGTAGTCGAGGTAGGAGACAGACGTCCTCTCGTTCTCGCTGCTGGGCCTGCTGGGCTGGGTGCTGATGCTGATGCTGATGCTGACGCTACCTCGCAAAGGCAGTGACGGGCAGCGGCAAGACTCTGGCCTTCCTCATCCCACTCGTCGAGAGGCTGCTCCGCTTGGACGAGCCGGTCAAGAAACACCACATTGCCGCCATCATAGTGTCGCCCACGAGGTAAGCAGCCGCCCTGCTCTCGGGCTCCGGCAATGGTCTGATCTCCTTGCAGAGAACTCGCAACCCAGATACACGCGGTCCTCCTCTCTCTCCTTGCCTTCCATGGCCCCTCGGCCGCAGCGTTACGCCCGCCAGACGAAGACGTGGACATGTCCGACCACGCAGACGCCCCTCCACGCCCCGCCTTCTCATCATCAGCCCTCAAAGTCGTACCTCAGCTCCTCCTTGGCGGCACCACCACCCCAGCTCAAGACCTCTCGGCCTTTCTCACTACGTCTCCAAACCTGCTCATCGCAACACCTGGCCGTCTGCTCGAGCTCCTCTCTTCCTCACACGTCCACACCCCTCAGTCGTCCTTCGAAGCCCTCGTCTTGGACGAAGCAGACCGTCTCCTCGACCTGGGCTTCTATGACACCCTGCAGAAGATCCTCCAGCGTCTCCCCAAACAACGACGTACCGGTCTCTTCAGCGCCAGCGTGAGCGAGGCGCTAGACCAGCTCGTGAGAGTGGGATTGCGGAATCCGGTGCGGATCGCAGTCAAAGTCAAGAGTGCAAGTGGTGCGCAGGACAAGCGAACGCCAGCGAGTCTCCAGATATCCTACGTCGTCGCGCCGCCATCTCACAAGCTACCTGCTCTACGTCAACTGCTCGAGCGGCTGGATCCGGCGCCGCAGAAGACGATCCTCTACCTCTCCACCTGCGCCGCCGTAGACTACTTTCAGCACGTCCTCCCCACCGTCCTACCGGGCCTCACAGTCGTGCCACTACACGGCAAACACCCCCCGAAAGTGCGGCAGAAGAACTTCACCGCCTTCGTCACCTCCTTCCAACCAACCATGCTCCTCACCACCGACGTCGCCGCGCGCGGCCTCGACATCCCCGCTGTAGACCTCGTCGTGCAGCTCGATCCGCCCAGCGACCCCAAAGCCTTCCTGCACCGGTGCGGCCGTGCTGGTCGCGCCGGGCGCCGTGGTCTCGCTGTGGTCTTCCTCTCCCCCGGCCGCGAGGAAGACTACATCCACTTCCTGGCCCTCCGCCAGACGCCAGTCTCGCCGCTCCTCCAACCGTCCATCGGCGTCAACGCTATCGCCGCTACCGAAACCACGCAGCGCATCCGCACTATCGCCCAGGCGGACCGCGCCGTCTACGACAAAGCCCAGCGCGCCTTCGTCTCCTGGCTCCGCAGCTACGCAAAGCACGCCGCGTCCTCCATCTTCAGCGTCACTGAGCTCGACTGGACCGACCTTGGCGCCGCCTGGGGCTTGCTGCGCTTGCCGCGCATGCCGGAGCTCAAGACGTGGGATGGCGACCGCACTCTCGGCCTGCGCATCGACTTCGACGCCCTGGCCTACAAGAACGAGGCCCAGGAGGCGAAGCGCCGCGTGGAGCTCGAGCAGGCTCGTAGCAGCAGCAGGGGAGCGACTGGGAAGCCGATGACGCTCGGAGAGGCGGGTAAAGGCAAAGATGGCCACGCCAAGCAGCGCAAGCAGAGCGCATGGACGCGCCAGAAAGACGCCAAGGGCCTGCGCGAAGACAGACGCGAGAAGAAGCACGTCCGGCGCGAGCAGGAGCGGCGCGGGAAGCTAAGCCCGGAAGAGCGGAAGAGGGAGGCCGAGCTCGAGAAGATGGTCGCGTTGGTCAGGAAGAGGACTTTGGAGGGCGAGGCGGAGGCGTGGGAGGGGTTTGCGGACTGAGTGCGAGCCTCGCCACAACACTCCTTCCATAGCCTCACACCTCTTCACCAGCCAATGGCCTGCTCACCGGTCCCCGCGAGCTTCAAACGGTACAGCTGTACCCACCCGCAGGTAGCAGGGAAACGACATCAAGTACGCCGCGGAGGGCAAGAAGGCTACACTTCCCTCGCGGCCGCATCCCTCACACGCCACAGAGGCGGGTTAACGTATGCAGGAAGCGCGTTCTGTCAGACCCACGACTTTCAGAAGAGAGCCGAGGTCCGTGACGTTTGATCGCAGGTCGTTGGCTGGGTTGGCAGGAAGACAGACGGGTGGGTGGGCGGCCGGTTCGAGCTATCGTGCCTACTTGGGCGCAAGGGGGGAGCAGGGGAAGCTGTAGAAGGCAGCGCCAGGTAGCCGAAGCCGTGGAAGTCATGGAATCACTAGTCGACGCAGTGGTATGAGGCCAGGTCACAGAAGTCTCCGTACAACTTTTGGCTGGGTTCTCCGCTGCGCCTGACACGAAGGCTTTTTGTGACATGACCTCGTACTTACTACCTAAGAGTACACGTAAGGGTGTACGCCGTAGCCAGCGATACGTAGAAACGCCGCTCTCAGTCAACCTCACCCACCTGCTCCAACATCAGCAGCACAAGCAGCCCTACTACCCTGCAGAGCTCCGGGTGCAGAGGTGGCAGTCCCGCCTTGGACGCGGCTGTCAGAGTCACATCTTCGGCTGCCACGACCCACTGCACTGGTCGGTACCGCAGAACGGTGGCCACACCAACAGAGGCGCGCCTTCGGCGAGGTTCCATTGCCTGGAAAAGGGTTGTTGCACGGCGTCACGGTTCGCACGAGAAACGCTCCTCTCATACTAGGGGTACCTCGGCGCTACATTGCTGCGAGCCATTCTACGTACAGATAAATAACGGTCTTGCCCTCTCTACGCCCCTCCGTCGGCCTCTCCACAAGGTCTGCTAATGCATGCGTAATGAGGGATGGAGCGCCTACAGCGCGGCCAGCACCCGCGCCTCGACCGCGCGCACCGTCTCGACGCTGGACGTCTGGCTCGCCATCAGGTACAGCACGTTGCCCAGGACGCGCGAGTGCATGGCCCACCCGTCGCTGGCGGCCAGCAGCGAGTCGCGCAGCGCGTTCGCCGCCGTCGACGAGTAGCCCGCGGCGCCGGCCGGGTCGCGCAGCGAGATGGCCAGCACGGACCCGAGCGCCGTGACGCTATCGACGCGCGGGTGGTGCGAGAGCGCCGTGGCGAAGGGACGCGACCACATGGACCACGTCGGCGCGGTTCCGCTGCGCGGTGTTGGCTGGGCGGGTGCAGCGTTGGGTCGAGAGGGGGTTGGGGGGCTGGAGTTGTGGTGGTCGGGCCGCCAGGACGCTTTGAAGGCGTCCCAGGCGCCTCGCGCCTCCATGCTCGACATCTGGTGCAGCGACGTCTCCGCGACCGTGCACCCGACCGCGTGCGCCGTGTAGCTGTGGCCGTGCAGCAGCGCGTCGCTCTTCGCGCCCGACAGGAAGGCGTCGAAGATGCTCTGGCTGGCGAGCGTGACGCACAGCGGCACGAGGCCGCCCGTCAGCAGCTTCGCGTGCACGGAGATGTCGGGGTGCGTGCGCAGAAAGGAGGAGGATGTGAAGCGGCCGAGGCGGTAGAGGCCGGTGAAGACTTCGTCGTGGATGAGAGGGAGGCCGGCCCAGTCGGTGGTGGCGGAGGAGGGGTTGGAAGATGAAGGGGTGGAGGTGGAGTGGCTGAAGAGGTGGGATGAGGAGCGGACGATGCGGGCGAGGGTGTGCTGAAAGAGCGGATCACTGGGTGGTGTCAGCAGAGGGTTTTGATGTTGGACATGGCCGAATACGTACGCAAAAAGCATCCCGCCAGCGCCGAGGATGACAGGCTCCATAACTAACGCGCCAAACCTCCTCCCCTCCTCCTTTGTCAGTCTCTCCAATTCGCGAGTGATGTACGCCTCATACGTCGCAATATCTCTCTGCTCCAACTGGAACACCTCATCCAAGCTCTCAAATGTCCTCGCCGGTCCAAACTCCGCCTCCATCCCCTCAGGCGGTTCCACGACCCAGACGCCCCTCCGCATCTTGACCTGCGGGAAGTCAAACCAGTGCCCGCGCCCTCGATACCACTCAACCTTCTTATTGTACGTCGACGGCTCAGAGCAATCCATAGTTCCGATCGTGTCGCCGTGATAGCTGCCCTTCAAACCCAAGATTTGCACTTCGTCCTCGGATGACCATCCGTAGCGGACGCAGGCGGCGCGGAGGGCCATCTTGACGGCAACTTCCATCCCCGTCGAGCCGTTGTCGGTGTAGAAGACCTTCTTGAGTCGGGGGTTGTCGACGTGCTGGAGGAGCGTCTCGGCGAGGTTGAGGGCGGGCTCATGGACGGCGCCGGCGAACATCACGTGGCCGTACCGTCCGGAGGCGTGGGCTGCGGCGAGAGCTAGTTGAGGATTGCCGTGGCCGAGACCTTGCGTCCACCATGATGCGGATCCGTCGAAGGCTGGTTTGAGCAGAGATGTGGTATCAGAGGAGATACTCGACTCATTGGTGGAGCTTAATGTTGATCCCACTGACTCTTCGGTACCGTAAGTCTGGAAGAAATCGCCGTGTGCAGAGTCGATGGTAATGATGCTGTCTTTCGGTCTATCCTGGTGTTGGGTAAAGGGGTGCCAGATACTCTGGTCCGCTCGGTCTGCCATAGACCCGAGGTTCTTAATGCGAGCATCGTGCTTAGCAGAGAAGCGTTCGATGAAATCGGCGACATGCTCCATTCTACTCGTACGTTCATAGTATCCTGCCATTGCCTCCTGGTCTCGAGCGATCGACGTAGCGGGTCGGGGAGGCGGAGGCACTGTATACGTAGAAATACCACGATCTAAGAAATACTCCCGTAAGTAGGTAGCATTGTCGTATACTGAATTTTCGAACATCATGATCGACTGCACATCGTAGCCGCGAATGTGAAGCGACTCAAAAGCGGATATCGAGGTGCCAATACCACCAAGCCGATGATCGCCGACTAGAAGGACCGGTAGCCTCAGAGGACGATACAAATCTGCTTGCAAACTGCCGGATGGCGCTGGAGACAAGACTCCACCAGCTGTCTCTACAATAACTACGCCATCTTCGGATTGAGCGTACCCTGACAGCTCCTGATGGACGCAATCTAGTATGTTCTTATCTGACACGTCCTACAGAGGCGTGAGATACGACAAACCCAGTCAACAGTTACGATGCATACCTCCTTGGAAGAGCGAGCTGCGATGTGCGGACTGACTGGTTCTGAGAACTGGAAGAGACGCCGGGCATGAACACCCTTTGCGAAAGTAGCGATATGTCTGTGGTCACTATTACTACAAGGTAGAGACCGACTAGACGCACGGCAGAGGAAGAGCGTAAGACAATCGTTTATGCTTTACCACCACCTACCTGTTGTCTTCTTCCACACTCGGCCCTGTGGATACGGGTTTCAGGTAATGCACAGCATGCTCCGGCAAACGTCTTTGCAACGCCTTGCACAGAATGGTAGACACGATGGTCTTGCCGACATCTGTGTTAGCTCCATATACTTGCAGCGCTTTCAGTCTCCGCCAAAGTACTGAGCCGGGTTGCCGCATCTTCATGTCTCATCGGGATGTTGAGAAGAGGATTCGGATTCGGATTCATGGTGGCTCTCGCCAAATGCAGGTACCGACCACGAGTCGTGAGTCGTGGCAGTCAAAGTACCGAAGAGCTACTTACGCTCCGGCAAGGCATCGACGGAGTACAGGCGACGACGAGGTACTCTACCTGCCACGAAAATTGACCCGCATTCGGTGCGAAGTCGTTTCAAGCCCTAAACCCTAATCTCTAAACCTAATCTCTGCCTCGACATGTCGTTCAACGTTGAGCACTTCCGTTTCCATCAGTCATCACGACTTCACGACTCGTTATACGCCTCCTTCGGTTTCTTTGTTGACCCTCCTTTTGCGCCCGTCACTCGTTGACGTTCCTTGTCATCCATCTAATCCGTAATTTGTCAATTGAGGCCTCAATGGACGATGAGACACCTCTGCATTCCGCCTTGAGCAAGCGACTCGAGAATCGCCGAATACAGTCCACCCTTCGACAGCTCACAAGGACCCCACATGTCAGCGTAGACTTCTCCTCCAACGATTTCCTCTCTCTGTCCAGCTCCTCCCTTCTTCGTACCGCGTACCTCGCCGAGCTTCAACGCCAATCGCCCGCCTGTCCTCTCTCCGGTGCATCGAGTTTCCCTCTCGGCAGCGGAGGCTCGAGACTGCTCGATGGCAACTCCGCATACGCAGAGCAACTCGAGAAGCAGATTGCAAGATTCCACAATGCGCCGGCGGCACTGTTGTGTAACTCAGGGTTTGATGCAAACGCTGGCTTATTCGCGTGCCTGCCACAACCGGGTGATGCGATAATCCACGACGAGTTGATACATGCAAGTGTACATGACGGCATGAGATTGAGTCGAGCTTCAAGGAGGGTAGCATTTGCGCACAATTCTGTCGGAGATCTGGAGCAGGTGCTAGAGAGTTTGGTAGAGGAAGATGACGAGCTAAGGGACGGACGTCGCAATGTTTTCATTGCTGTAGAGGCAATCTATAGCATGGATGGCGACTTGGCCCCCTTGACAGAAACTGTGGAGGTCGTCGAGAGACTTCTACCGAGAAAGAACGGCCACATAATCGTGGATGAGGCGCATTCAACTGGTGTGCTTGGCCCAAAAGGTAGAGGCCTAGTCTCAGAGTTAGGTCTCGAGAACAGGATCTTCATACGTCTCCACACTTTTGGGAAAGCCTTGGCCTGTAACGGAGGTACGTCGCAGTCCTGAAGCCGACCAGGAGACATACTGGACGTCATTAGATGCAACGCTAATGAACGGTGAGTAGCTGTCATTCTTTGCGCGCCCCTGGTCCGACTCTATCTGATCAACTACGCTCGTACCCTCATCTACACCACCTTCATGTCCTTCCCTTGCCTCGCCGCAATCAGTGCTTCGTATTCTCTTCTCCAAAGCGGAGATACTGTACCAGTATGTCCTTCACCGTCCCTCTTCTTCATCATCTAATCTTCCTCAAAGCTCATCCATCATCTACAAAACCTTATGACAGAACTCTACGATCTCCTGCAGGTACTTCGGGCAAAGTACGAAGGGTATCCAAGAGTAGACGAACTGTTCCAAGTTCCAACAGCTTGTCCTAGATCTCCGATCTTCTCTGTATTGTCTCTGCATCCAAGGAGTCTGGCAAAGTACTGCCAAGATGCTGGGTACATGGTTCGGGCGGTGGTGCCACCTACAGTACCCGAGAACGCCCAGAGAATACGTGTTTGTTTACATGCTGGGAACACCAGTGCACAAGTGCAAGGTATTGTCGGTAAGATAGAATCATGGGTGGAGAACAGGCTACGGGAAGGCACCCAAGTAGCCACCGTTGCAATGCAAGAGAAGGCGCGGCTCTGAGATACTTTGGTTCCTTTGCGCTTTATCCGGAAGAGGACTCTGATAACTTAGCGGGCGTTCTGAAGACAGTATCTTTACCACCTTGTACACCACCAGCACCGGAGACCTGCAGAGCTCGGTCACTCGACTCATAGGATATGGCCCGAGCGGTAACTCCGCCTGCTTGGGCTAATTGTATGAAGAGAACCTAGCTAACCTTTAAGTCTTCACGTCACGACAACCTCATTGTCGCATCGCCGAGTAGGACTATCTTTATCATCATACCGACCTGAGCCCGATCCACACTGTCAACAGCACCGGCTCTTAGACGCCCGTTCAACGCGGACAGAGCCATGAAGGTCAAGTCAAACAAGGAGCATTGCACAGAGTATCCGCGTATCGCAACATCATCTGTTTTGCCTTCTCCATTTCACAATTCCGCTCTTGTTCGAGAACCAGAGGGCCGTTATGCATCCTTACTGCGACAGCGCCCTATCATTCCACTCATCCAACGCACCGATCAACAAATCCGCTCGCGTAACCACTCCGTACTCACCTCACCACCATGAATAACGAGCTCGACCCGCGCAGTTAGCGCAAGGAGCCTGGCATTTGACCTTCTCGTACTTCTTCGCCTTTCTGCAGTCCCGATGCGTCTTGCCCGCTGCGATGAGCTCCGGACAGGTACGTTTGACGAGCGAGGCGGTGATGGTGGCGTGGCAGCCGCGGCAGACGCGGTGTTCGTAGGTGCACATTTCTGGCGTGGTCCTTATGTGTAGATTGGTTCTTTTCGAGAAGGAAGTGGTCTCCCTGGAGCTGGTTGATAAGCTGGCGTGTTTGATGCAGAAGAGGCGTAAGATGGACTTCTCTGAAAGTGAGAAATGGAGGGAGACTTGGCTCGGTATTTGTAGGGACGAGTCTCTCTTGGACAATGTCGGTATTGTTCCTTTGTGAGCGTGAGTTCTCTTGACAGATCTCGAGTGTTGTCTATGTAGCTTTCTTTCTTCGTTTCTCGGCAATGCCGAGTGTTGTTCATTCTTTGTCGATAATGGCTCTTGTGATCAACACGATGCTGTTCATTGTCTAGCCTCACGAAGTTCACGATGGCTTCGTCAGGGGCTCTGTATCGCAGTTGGCCGTGATCACCGCCGTTGCCACATCACGGTCTCGGTCAGTGGTGGTGGCCCCATGTGAATGGCGGGCGGCATGTCATCCACCTACGACACGAGAGTGACGAATTTGGTCGTCAGAGCTGTCAGTCACGTCTTCGAAGTAAACCTGGCTGTGCGGGGACAGTTGATACGTACAAATGGAGCTCCTGTCGGCTACAGCTCTCCTCTTCTCCTTCTTCTGAGCATCCACTGCAAGTTTCGCACTCTGCCATAACTCACTGGGTCTTGATGCGACACAACCTGCTCGGAAAGACGTACATACTCCTGCTTTCCCATAACATCGCTATCGACTAGCCGCCTTACGAACCTCGTCTTTCTACTTTTCTACACTCCATATTACCCATCACGCACCACTCACTACCACTACCTGCCCCCATCACCCACCTCCCCGTTCAATTACACTCTCAGTATGTGCCTGTACAAAGAAAAGTGGACGAAGTGCCTTCACTTCGGCACCCTCACAAAACGCGACTCCTGCGCCCGCTTCCAAGACGCAAACAACCCGCAGTGCATCGGCAACACGATCGAACGCGTTGTGGCGCCGGACTACTGTGAGCGCTGCCAGGTCACCCTCGGCGGGGCGGAAATGCTTTTGTCGCCGGAAGGCGCCGACGAGCGGCGCTGAATGGGCGGCGGTACACCTGAAGAGGGGCATTCTTGAGATGGGGAGCATGACCGCATCGCGTGCTCAGATGGAGGACCAAGGGTTGGAGGCAAGCGAGGGGATGTTGGGCTCAGGGGCTTGGTGAAGCAGGTGGATGTGCGTGACTTGCCAGTTGGCCGTAACACGCTGCCTGGGGACGTCCGTTCCTTAGCCAAAGTTACGAAGCTTCTTTGTGTGTTAAATGTCATCGGTGGGGGAATCTGAAACATAAGTCCTCTCTCTAGCTCTCCTTTCTCATTCCTTGTGCATCTCCCTCGTCGTTGACATCCAACACCCACCTTATCGGATTCCGTTACCGATCCAGACCTTGTCAAAAGACACACATAGACAAGCTCCTGCTTACCGCACGGGCTCTTCCAAGGATACAAACAAGGTCCCAATGTTCCAGCCCCGAGTAACCCCTTCTCTACATCACTGACACCCATCGAAAGCAGTTCATCAAATCCCACTGCCTCACCTCACCTCACCAATCCCATCCATCTATCTATCTGTCCAAGATGTGCCATTACAAGATGACGGTGTACGAGTGCAACCACGTAGGGGAACGCGTCGTGTCATCGCCCTGTGCCCACCCCGCCAACTGTGCCAGCGCAACCTGCGAGGAGATCCCGTATCCACGCTGTGCAGACTGCCAAGTGCGCGAGGGCCAGGGAGCTGAACGCAGCAACGCGGCCATCGAAGAACCCCACCGCAACGGCACTACTGAAGGCAGCGCCAGCATCGGCAGCATCGCCAACGGGGGCAAGGCAAGCGATGCCACAACTACCACCCACAACAACAGCGGCGTCGGCAACGCCTTCCTCCGCCTCACACCCGAAGATCGCACTCCTGCCTCTAAGCGCGACGGTGTCGGCGACGACGTCGATGACGACAACAACGATGATGATCATGACGACGACGAGCGCGAAGCCCTCCTAGACCGTGCCAGAGACGAAATCATCATCGCGCAAGCGCGCCAGCTGAACAGGAACGAAGAGAAAATCGAAGAGATGCGGCAGAAGATAGCGGTGCTGCGAGAGCAGTTAGATGCACAGAAGGAGATGAACAGGGAGAGGGAGAAGGGAGTGGAGGTGGATCAGGAGGAGGAGACGAAGGAACGCGAGCGGGGTGGTGCGTAGAATGGTGTTAATGTTCCAGGTATCAGGGTGTCACAAGTCTGCAAGCGAATCTCGAAAGACAAATGGGAGACAATTGGAACAGGCCCTGATATGGAGTCTCCTGTGTGTATGCAGGGCGTGTGGCGGGTCCGTCTCCAGTGTTCTTGGCCCTCAGCGGTGGAGCTGTGACGCTCGCTGCGAATGAGAGCGGGACAAGGCAAGGTACTCGGACTCTTGCGTCGGCTTTGATGCTGCGGATGGGTGGGTGCTTCGCTCAAACTGGGAGCGTCACCCCGAACGGAACTGCCTTGTCCTTTGCGATGTTTCTCGCGTGCTTGGCTGGATTGATGTTGTGTCTGTAATGTATCAGTGGGGTTCTCGCCAATTGAGTAGTCTGCGCGTCTACTACAATGAAGTCCTCGACGGTCGAGCGACGGGATCAGTGTTCGAGATGTCGTGTCTGCGATTGTTGAAGCGGTTGAAAGGGTCGGACTTGATTCGGAGGATGAAGTGTTTGCAGGGGGAGACATGGATGGGAGAGACGGATGAATATAAGAATGCTACGCCGAATGTGGATGCTACGCGCTATGGCAAGGTCGATGCGTTGACGAACAATGCTGTGTCAGCGCAACCAGGTTTTCGAGAGAGTAAGATCTTTGTTCGACGTCCGAAACCGAAACCCAGCTATACCCGCACACTTCGCCTGCAGCTAGTGTGCAACCAGCCCTGCTTGCGCCTTGTACCTCGCGATACCCCAAAACCCACAGCATCTATTCCGCTCAGAACGCAAAACCAAAGCTCATGCTCGACCCCGCACTCTCAAGGCGAAGTAAGCGACCGCACGCGCACAGCCTGCGGCCGCCGCGGCTGGATCTCGATCTCAAACTTTGCGGGCGTCGTGATCGGATTCAGCGCCTTCCAGAAGTAGCACACGATCTGCTGCAGCCAGCGCTCCTCCTCCTTCAGCATGCGCATCTGCTTCTTCGCCATCCTCGATTTGCGAATCCGCATCCCGTGCCTTCTGGTATGCTCGGGCGCCGCGCGCGACAACGACGGATGGAGGATGAGCTGCTGGCCGGGCGTCTGTGCCGTGGTGGGTGACGAGATGAGCGCTTCGATCTGGAAGCACTGCGTGATGAGGTCCTGGATGCCTTCTTCGAGATGCACGGCCTTGGGCTCGATGTAATCGAAGTAGCCGGGGCCCCAGAACGAGTCTTCGTCCAGCGCGTGGTGTAACGAGTCGAGCCAGCAGGAGAGGGTGGGCAGCGCGGGTCGGCCTTCGTAGGGGAGCTCGTGCGAGCTGGACAGGTGGGTGGCGGCGAGGACGAAACGGATGTGGGATTCGGTGTGCAGGATCTTCTCAACGGCACAAGCTGTAGAGCAGGAGTGTTAGATTCAGTGGCAACCGAAGCAGTAGTAGATAATGAGTGCCGTACCTGGACAGCCTCTTGTGAAAACCCAGTCCTCCTCATCCGCCAGGAAGCATTGCAGCCACAGGTAAGCTCCTCGCGCATCGCCACGGTATGCCAGCTCGAGATCTTCTCGCCTTCGCGAACATGTCGCCGACTCTGCCAGTATCGAGGCCTCTCTGAACAGCTCGGCCACTGGGACAATCAACGCATGGAGGACATCGCGGTGCAAGAGCCACGTGTCCCGGACCTGACTGTCCGAAGACTCGTGGAAGCCGCAGAAGCTGTACTTTGAGATTAGCCACTGCTTGCCCATTGAATCGGGACCGACGTACTCATACGCTGCATCGCTCGCAAGGTAGGATCGCAATATCTGAAACCCCTCGGATCTGCTGATGAGAGCGAGATCCTCAGGAGCAATGCGGAAAGGGGAGCTGTTGGGCGACATCACGGCACAAAGGATTTGGACGATGAGACTACAATTGACGATACGCACATTTGACAGCAGGGAGATGTAGAGATGTCTATATAAATGAGTACTATTCGTGAC
>NAJN01000514.1:1317-21458 GCA_005059845.1 Cryomyces minteri | reverse complement strand
AAACGGTTGAACATGTAGTTCTCTGGTGTGAGAAACGGGAGGAACTGCGCGCGCCCCTCCGAGACGTAGCCGGGAAGAGATGGGGAGACATGTCATTCCTTCTAGGAGGATGGAGCAGGCGGATAGACTGGAGGACGCGGAAGCCGGTGGACGGAGTAAAAGAGAAGTGGAAACCTGACATGGATGTTGTGAAGGCGACCATCCACTTTCTCAAGCAAACCACGAGGATGCAAGCGGCACCGCAAAGAAAGACGAGGCAGGACACAGAGGACGCGGCCGAGGACTCGGCAAACTAATCCACATAACAGAGCTCTTAGAGAGCGGCTACCCCTGGGCCGCTCTTGCGAATTGACTTGGGGATTTCGGTTGAGACGACGGAATAGGAGAGCTTGAGCGGAAGGTAGCGTGTAGGGACAGCTCATACGGGCGGCAAGCCTGTGCATAGCCTATATAGAATCAATCAATCAATCAATCAATCTGGGTTAGAGTATATAAGTTCTACCGGTAATTACTATAGTTATTTGCAAAACATTTGTTACTATTATAGAACATTAATCTCCTTACTTTTTTACGTACTATTAACTTAAGTAATGCTAGTAATAAAAACATACGTAAATTATTAATCTAAAGATAGGTTTATAATAAAAATAACCTAAAAAGTAGTTCTAAGTTTGATTTTTATATAATACAATAAGATTTAATCTTAGTTATCTAGTATAGAATGTACACAGGTAGTATAGAATGTACACAGGTAGTATAATAACTACCCTAGTAAACTAAATTCTTATTAATAGACGTTATATATTCCTAATAACATAATCTACTATCTAAAACTTATATAGAGATAGCTATTATACCTATCCCTAGTATTTTAGCCTTAACTTAATAGTAAAAATAATAAGGTTCCGGTGTTATAGGGAGTAGTCATTTTTAGGCACTTTTTCTGTCGTGTGGAGTGCTCCCCGCAATAGTAACGGATACTTCGCAAACGACTGTAATGCAGGAATCTGACGATCAGCCGCCGTGGCTTAAACTCGTCAACATCGCCCTTGAATTTGAACACACTTGCCCCTCGCACGCGATGCTCACCCAATGTGAGCGACGTGCAGTGCTGCTCTGGCAGGCGAGACACATTCAGCCGACCGCGTGCTAGTACTCCCTGAGCCATCCTCAGTCAGCATGGCAGCTATATGAATGATATGCTTCCGAGTTAGGCCATGTCACTGCCTCGTCTCACAGCCGCCTGTACCTGCATGTGACCTCTACCGACACCGAAGCGAATCTTCAAGACGCAAGCTTATCGCTAAGCCCAACATTATTCCAAACTTGAGCAGTCATTACGACAGCTACATACTAAGCAGTACTGAAGACACAACGATGAGATGGAGCAACGTTGTGTTTCAGGAGCATGCTTGTGTTCAGACTGAAAAATGTGTACACTCAAAGAATCCTTTCCCTGGTCGCCCGCAGAATCTGTCTGCAACCTCTGACATACTCGCTATATAGCACGACGTCCAACCAACCTTTGTCTTCACACGCTCCACACATTGAATGAGCCAGTACCATTCCAGGTGCCTGCAGCGCCTATAGCCGGTCCCGAACATGACGTATTTGTTTTGGATCGCAATGCCGCCATGGAAGTTGGTGTCCAGGGTGTAGTCCTTGATAATCGCACCAGAGGCTTTGTTGACTGCAACCAGCCCGCCTTGCGTGACTTGGTAGTTTCCGGTTTTGTTCTGACCTGTTCGACCGAAGAAGACTACGTCGTTGACCACAGATGCAGGAACGGTCGAGTGTGCATCCATGGGCACCGGAACTTCCCACACCAATGAGCCATCGACGAGATATGCGGCTCTATAGGCGCCGTTGGTGACGGTCTAGCTCGTCCCGAATGGTGTCCAGGTTTGGAAGCCGGAGTTGATGTTGGTGAAGTAGATCTGGTGGTCGTCGACAGCTATGCCCCAACTGATGCCGCCTTCACTGCCGTCTGGGCCTGTCGAGATCGACCAGAAGGGAGTGCCAGCTTGAGCGGATAAGGCGTGCAGGTTGCCATTCTTCTGGCCAATCACGACGGTGTTCTTGCCGAACGGCGTCGTGCTCGAGCCTGGAACGAAGGTTGGAGCCATCCCGAAATCGGCATCGAGACCTGGGGTTTGAGGACATAAGGTGCTGTTCCTCGCTAGAGCGCCGCCAATGGTACAGTGTCGATGTCGATTGCGAGGATAGCCTCTTAGTATACATCAGGCGGTATGCATGTCGACGGTACGAGGCCTTTGGCAATGACGGAAATGTTTGCAGTCTCGTCATGGCACGCCTGAAAATCCGGTGGAGTTGTGTAGAGATTGCCTGTGCCGATGAAGACCTGTGATCGAGCTACATCGATCGACGGCTGGCTTCCCCATACTGAACCGCCGGACTAGCCTTGGCCGGCGGGGAGCGTAGGAATATTCCATGCCATCTTGAACTTGCTCGAAGTCTGATCGAAATCATATGCGGCGAAGTTGCCCTCGAAGGAGCAGCACTTGTAGCCGGGCACGAAGGCCGCCGCGGCTTCTTCGAAGCTTGAACCGCCGATAAGGACCCTACCCTGGTAAATCGTTGGACTCATTGTGATGAGTGCAAGCGGATGAGAGTTGATTTGGACAGTATCGAGTAGAGCGCTAGTACCGCGGCTCACGGCAACTAGCAGGGCACCTTGGACTGTTGCGAAGTACAGTACATTCCCACCAACCTGCGGGCTCGTACGTGAAACCGCCGCTATGAGAGACTGGATAGCGACTGGGATGGAACCTCTGGTGGCCTTGGTAATGATGTCTGCGACGCTGATGGTCCATTGCACTTGACAGGTCTCGTAATTCAGCGCGACCATTTCACCGTCCCAAGTAGGGTAGTAGACCATGCTTCCACAGACTGTAGGTGCTGCAGAGATGCCTAAGTGATACTTTATCTGGCATTTTTGCGTGAGTGAGCCGGCAACTGACGAGTCGACAGCTGTGTTTTGTGAAGCCCATCTGTTGTTGTACGTATTGCCACCCCAGCCAGACCAGTCAGAGCCACCTGCTTGAGGCGTTGAACTGGCTTGAAGCGCTGAGCTTGCTTGAGATACTGCGCTTCCTTGCGGTGCTGGATTACTATGCGGCGCTGGGTTGCCATAGTAGCCGCGATTGCCTGCGGGGGAATTTCCGTATGGCCCCCCGGACAAGGTGGTCTTGAGCTGCATTTCTGGCAGATGAAGCGACTGATGACCGATAGGCTTACCTCCTCAACTCGCAGCTTGAGCAGACACGTCCATGGTTATATATACAGCTCTCTGGCATGAAGTTACGGGCGTTACTCCGCTACTCTAAGGGGCTTTTGCGCCTTCCAACCTGACGAGCACCGATTCATTCACGCTTCCGGGAGTCCCATTCTGTCTCTGGACAAGCTCAACGCTTGGGACCGCGCACTCATGAGTGAACAGGACGAGTATAGTGGGTGGTCTGTAGATCTGTGGGACGTCGTGTATGCAGCCGGGGGCATCTGTATCACCTTGCTCGTCCAGACGAAGCGGTCGCCAAGCAGATAGAGAATGGAGAGTGACAGGGCCAGGCAAGGAAGCCGATGCTGACAGACAGTCTACCAAGAGAAATCGCTTGACGAGGCTTTCAGAATCCAGTGATTAGTAGCTACAGCAGCCTTTTCGTCGCGGAGAAACAGGTAGGCATCGTAACGCGAACATGTTCAAGCCCGCTTTGGATCCCTCGATCTACAAGTGCAGCGTCAGTCGTACCGCATCGTGCTATCTAACACCGTTTAGCTATGTGTCGCGACATCCACGTGTAGCCTACATGACTGTTACGGAGTAAGTTACCACAGCAGTCCATGGCCCTCGATCGCAAACCCTAGAAATGCCGTCCGTTCCATCTGTATACTGCATGTCGACTAGAGCAGCCACGAGTGCACGGAGAGTGACAGGTTTCTTACATCCGTTGCAACTGTACGCTCAGCCCGTCAGCCCACCATCTGCACGATTCGCATTACCCCCCTCATCCGACTAGTTGCATCGACAGGATACGTGCACTTGGCCGTGGAGTGGCATCTGCTCGAGGTCATTGCGGTTTCGCTAGTGAGGGGCGCTGCGATTGAGTGTCGAAAAGTCCGCGCAGTCTCTTTCGGATACTGATAGGTACATGCAGATCCATAGATGACACGGCAATACGAAGGTCATCGCATTCTGAGGTGCGCCAGGTATCCCCACAAGGATGTCTAGTGCCGTAGAAGAAGCTCTTACCTACCGTATCACGACGTCTGCGGTGTCGTCGCTGCACTTGGTACAACTGCTAAGACTGGCAATGGAAGCCAACCCGCGGAAAATCCTCCTGCTGTGCTATTCCATGTGCCGGCCCCCTCACTTCGAACAGGCCACTCCAGCATTAGTAGGTACCGATTTGTAGACTCCATTGAGCGATGGCCCTAAGCCTTAGCCAAACCATCCTGCCGTCCCGACGATCAGGGAGAGGCGACGAGGGACGAGCCGTAGGGGGAGAAGCTTAGAGACGCGGGAGCTCAGCAGTTCAGCAAGACGCAAAAGGTAATAGCGCTGGCTACGCGGCACAGAACACAGCAGCGAATGCCTTTTCTTGCCTTGTCATTGGGCGCAGCGAGAACAATATGGGATCAGGTTAACTCCGACTCTTGGCACCAGGGCGAGGTGCATGCATGCATACCTACGCATACTAGGGTAACGGAACTCACACATCACGGATGAGCCAGGCACAGGTCAGGCCACGTATCTCTCTTTCACCAAGCTCCCTGCCTCACAGATCACAGTCCAATGAGGTACATCTGAGGCAGGACTAAAGAGCTGCCAAAGCGCGCCGCGCAGCGAATGTTGAACAGCCAAACGAGGAGCTCTGCCCCGAGAGCTAGGTGGGTAGGGCAGCAATCAGACTATCGGATGATCCAAACGAACTCACTTCATCCGTGAGCTAGTGTAAGGTAGTGTAGTGGACGAAACGCTCAGCCCAGGTACGCCCATCGCATCCGAAGAGTAATACAGTAGAGCAGCTCGCGACCTCTACCTTGCACTGCAGCAATATCACCTCCCAAGTCGAGCGTCGTGGCCCCCTTCATGATCAACCTCCTCAACCACCGGGCCAACGAAATCTTCTTCCCCGTCACTGAACCTCTCGTCATCGCTCCCTTCCGCAAACGCATCATACAGCTCCCCCGCCCGCCTCTTCCCTCTCATCCCTCCTGCACCCCCACCCGCTCGTCCCGCATCCCCACCACCACCACCGCCCTCACCGTCCAGATCGTCGTCGCCCAGCATCTCGAACTCGTAGTCGTCGCGCGGGTTCAGCTGGCGCCGCTTCCGGCGCGCCAGGAACGCGTAGATCGAGAGTGAGATGGCGAAGATCAGGATCAGCGCTGCAGCGCCGTAGATCCAGATTTGAGTGCGCGCGGAGACGCCGAAGGTCGGGAAGATGGAGGGGAGGAAGTGGGATTTTTCGGAGGGAGGCATGGTGGTTTCAGCATCTGACGGGACAGTTGTGGTAGGTGGGCGGGTGGAGGTGGTAGTTGCGGATTGAGTGGATGTGGGAGGTGATGATGATGTTGTGGTGGTGGACGATGCCATCGAGGTGGGTTTCTGGTTGACGGGCCGGCTGATGTGGTCGGTAGGGTCGCCTGGGACGTCGCCTGTCGGTCTTGTAATAGACACGCTCGTCGTGCTTACAACTGCGCTCGTGACATCGTGATCGTCGTCGTCCGTATCGTTCGGCAGCGGCAAAAGCCCTTGTATCTTCGGGTCGATGCACTCACCCCAGAGTCTGAGACGCCAGTCGACAAAGGTACCGTTGTGCCCGTTGAAGTTCGTGTCTTTAACGATGACGGTCCAGCTCCCCAGGCCGTCCTCACCGAAGTGGGCCACGGACATAAAGGTCCAGTCCACGTAGCCGGCGTTGGCGGCATCGTTGCGGCGGGCAGTGGCGATCTGAGACACGACGCCTGACGGAGAACGCAGCTCAACGCTCAAGTCTCCTCGCCGCGTATGGTTGACGTTCATGGTGACGGTCACGTGTTCGACGCGTTCGAAGTTGACGCGTTTGAGCATGGCGGAGGTGACCTCGAAGGAAGACGCCAGTCCGTTCTCGCCTTCGGGAATGGCGTGTTTGACGTGCATCCACGGGCTGAAATACCATGCTTGCGGTTTGACGACTGTCCAGTTCTTTGCTGCTTCAACAATCGCCCACGCATCCAGCTTTCCGTACGCGAATTGGTGAGAGAAACGCTTCCCAATCTTTGTGTCTTGCCAATCGCTGGGCTGATCGACAGGCGCGGCTGTCATGACAGTGAGCCATTGGATGTCGCGCCACGTAAGGTCTGGCCTAATCTGCAGCACCAGCGCATATATCCCCACGGCAAGCGGACCGGCGGCAGACGTGCCTCCGTGGCCAGTGTAGCATTTATTGGCTCCGACATCTGTTGTGTGTATTGAATCACCGGAGCCAGAACTGTAGGTTACAACGAGCTGTGCCGAGCACTGTTCCGAGTAGTATGGGTGAAGGCCTTTCCTGTCGATGGCGCCAACAGAGATACTGTAAATGCTGTTTGTGTATCCATCAAAGTTGCAATTGTCATCGCTCGCAGCGCCATTGCCGGCCGCGAATACGTATACTGTGCCCAATCCATCCCGCCCTTTTTGTACGGCGTTGACCATGGCTCGCTGGATGAGTATGCCCGGTGCGTCCATCGACTGACCGTCATCGGGAGGTCCCCATGAGCATGAGTATATTTGGGTTTTCTGATAGGCGTAGTTCATAGCGATGGCTTCATCAGCGTCGGTAATGGCGGCAGACAAGATGCGCAGCCCAGCGATCTTCGAATCCCAAGCCACGCCCACACCACAGACATCGTTTCGTGCCGCTGAGACCTCACCTGCACACCTTGTGCCATGTTTGTCGTCCGACAAGCGGGGCTTTGGATCCTTGACTTTGTCGTTGAAGTCATAGGAGCCTTCGGCGAAGTAGTTTGGCGCGAGGTCTTCGCTGTCCATATCCAAGCCATCGTCGATAATGCACACGGCTGTGTTCTTGCCCGTAATCCCTTGCATCCACACATCTGTGACGTTGATGTCGTGGCCCTTCTGGATGTGGTTGTATAGATGCCATTGATCCTGGAAGATGGGATCGCTAATCCCCAGCGTTTCGGCGATGTCCAATCCCTCCTGTATTGCCACGTCTACTGGTGGATTCTTGTCTGCGGATATTTCTAGAGGCTGTTTCGAACCGCCCATGTCCACTCTCGACGCGTTCCTCTTCCACATTCGCGGCTTCAGCTTCTGCTTCTGCCTAAACCGTATGCCATCCAGCGGACTGTACGCCGACGATCCTGCCTCTCGTTTCCGCCGCCGCCGTCTAAGCTCCTGTATTGCATCTTCCACAATGTCGATGTGCGGTTCTCTCGACGACCTGAGAAGGTAGTGGTCTTGTAGCTCGCCCAGTTGACCTTCGTACTCGAGTCTTAAGTGTGCTGCAACGTCGGTAGGTGACGTGGAAGGATTGAGGTGGACGGCGTAGTAATCATGTCTCTCGTAATCCCTGGGTCGAAGAGAGTTGACCGCTGCTGCAGAGCTGGCGACAGCCAGGAGGAGGCACGTCGCCGCCGATATGTGCATGACGAGGCACTGCCGTCGTACTAGCAGCTTGGGACGTTTCGAGCTTCAGTCAGCGCCAAAAGAACTCCCGTCAAGCTCGCGTTCAGGTTCAGGACAACACATGTTTGAAGCTAGCGCCACGGGACGAGCCGGCGGTGAGAGAATCGAGCTATTCTGTTTTCAAGTGATTATCGCGATACAAAACGATTGGACTTTACTACACAATTAGAGGGATGACTCACCTTTAGATAGTTACTATGGTTGTTCTATAAAACAGCTCAGGTCATTCTTTACTACTCTTCGTTGAACAACCATAGAAAATCTCGTTAGCTTTGGTATATTCTCGGTAGAAGAGGGTGATTCTAGTAAGGCCTAGAAGTTATAAGGGTAGTTCCAGCTACTACCATGGTTTGTAAGAATTGCGACCTGTTCGCGCTTTCTACTCGAGATTGTCTAGTACAATTTTTCGCTTCCTTCGTAGGGGTCGCCAGTTTCCCCGATCACTTGAAAACGAGAATACCTTGTATACCTAGAAACACTGGAACTTCGTAGATGACATCGAACATGGAAGTGCAGACGAGCTTCGCAGGGGGTGCAGCGTGCCGCCGACTGGAGCAGGGCAGCGCGAGCGCATGGACGCAGACAACCTCAAAGGGCAGACTTCCAGCCGCTGCTTTTCCACCTGAAAGCGCCCTCGTACCGTTCATGGGCTCGCCAGCATCGGTTGATCCCATCGCTCTCTTCCCGCCCAGCTCTCCCACGCTCTCGTCGCGTGGCCCGCTAGCAACTGGCCGTCGCGTCCCTCAGCCCATCGCGACTGCGGGCTCTGGCATTGGAAGTCACCCTGCGCGAGAAGGAGCTGCGGGCGTGTTGTGATAGCGAGCCCTCTGCCTTGTGCGGCAGCCCTGGATCAAATAGCCGCCGCCTGTCCCATTCATTTCAGCGAACTTTCGTCATGGATTGAGCCCACTGTTCTTGGACCGGGTGTCGATCTTCAATACCGTTGTTGACATGTCGCAAAGCATTGATCGCCGGAGACAGAGCGGCTCGTGGGACCGCCATCAGCCAGCAGCAGCTAACAACAACATACCAAGCGGGCCATCTCACACAGCTCCACAGTCCGGCCAGTCGTTTGCTGCACGCACTGCTGGAGACCCTCCTCTCATACCGGGTTACGCGCTCCACAGTCGCCGGCCGACCTCGCAGTCATACTCAGCAGGACCATCGCGGGACGGAGTCGCTGTACCAAACACACGCAAACGCCGGGAATCCGGAAACCAGACGTACAACGGAAGGGCTACGAACACCGATGCAACTGCCGCCGCCAATGCGTCCAGAGTGCCACCCAGCCTCTACGTGGATCCATCAGATCCTAGATCGCGAAGCAATACGAAACCCTACCATGCCAGAGGTCAAGACCGACCAACAATCGAAATTCCTGCGTCCCAACCGTACGATACTGGATTTTCTCCTATCTCCCTAACCATTCTCGTGACAGATTGAGCGCTCATGCATCAGAGTCTAAAGCGAGAAGAGCTTCGATTCCTGATCGTTCGCCATTGCAAAAGCTTGAGGTAAAGTTGGATGATATAAGCAAAGAGGAGAAAAGGTCAAGGGTCGAAGAAGCGGAACATCAAGCTCGGCAGAGGAGAGAGGCTGCGCGAAATCCCCAGCAGAAGTTCCAGGATGCTGCAAACCGTTTGGCACAGCCACGACGGGTGTCGGGTCCGGAATCAGAGCGAGCAACTACGCCACCGAGAAGAACAACGGATGAGACGAAAAATGTCTCGATGCCAAGTGCTGGCCTTGTCGATGCCAGTCATCCGGAAAAAGGGGTGATGGACTTTGGGGGCCAACCGTGGGATCCTCAAGCGCACCGCCAGATTCACCAGCAACAAGTGAAGCGACCACAGCAAACGCGCTACTACAGTTCCGAATCGAGGCACAGGCGTCTCTCTGTTGCTCAGCAAGCGCAGCTCCAGCAGCAGCAGATTAGGGATCCTGCGCCGTACCAAGACGTCACGAGTGGAACTGTACAACGAAGCTCAAGCAATTCAAAGTATCGTCACCGCGCTCGCGACGCTGGTTTTGCGGGCGCAGCAGCGGCGGCCAGTGTTGGGTTGGATGAGACTACGAGAGGCAAGAACGGTGGTGGCCCACCGGTATCGCCCAACAGCACATTGAGTGTGGGTAGAAGCAACAGTCTGTTGAGCCGCAGTGGCTCCAAAAGGCTCCAGAAGAGATCGACCGCACATGCTGCACCCGACCATACAAATGGCAACTGGCATTCCAAACGCGCATCGACTGGTCATGAGCAGCTTCACACGGACCGTATGGGTAGCACTGGAGGTGTCAAAGCGGCGAGACAGCATCAAGAGCTGGACGTCCTGCCCAGAGACGAGGTGGACAGGGGTAAGGAAGCAGTGCCCAGATACGAGGTGCCACCCCAAACGGCCGGCGCGGTGCACGCGAGGGAGCAAGTCGGATTCGGGAGTGAGGATCCTGCTGTTATGGCCCCAATCGAACACCAAGGCCATCGCCGTCGAGGAGTGCGAGATATGCTCCACAGACATCGAGAAGTGGAAGAAAGAAGATACGAAGCACCAGAACCATTGGACGAGTGGAGGCGAGCGGGTACTGCTAGGCTCGGAAGTGATGATCTAGCGCTTGAGTCCGACTCCAGCAGTGAAGAAGCAAAGACAGCATGGTGGGATCGCGGTGGCCCTGAGCGAAGAAGCAGCGGATCGCAACAACCGTCCGCTTACGATGGAGCGTACGAGGAGCTTGCTACCGAGACCTCGTTCCGACCGCCTCTCTACCTCAAGTGTGGTCCGCTCCTTCGTTACACTGGCCTTAGACGAGAACGTCCATCCCGCGCAGGGGTCAATGGAGCTATCACGCCCGACCGCGAGATATGGAGAGGCAGTGTGATGATTGTAACGACTGATGCACAATCCTCCTACGGAACCCCACCAATTCTTCGCCTTTTCGCACAACCAATGGATTTGTTGCCTCCACCTTTCAGAGTCGCTTCCGCGAGTGGTCATGAGCCTGCGGCAGAGCATGTTGATTCTTTGGCAGGTCAGATGAAGGTCGGAAGAACAGGTATGACGTTGTTTGTCAAACCGGCCGAGGAGTTGCAGCCCGAAATCGATCTTTCCAGAATCGAGAACGAGCATGGTTTGTTTGAGTCAAGACGAAGACCGCTACCAAGTGGCACTGCTGCTCATCGTGAAGCCCAACACGACCGCAACGCTTCCTCGCATGGGAAGTCACGTATGCGCAAGAAGGATGGGGAGAAGCTAGGCAGATATCGAGAAGTCAAAGCTGCTCGCCTGCACGCAGAACGAGGCGTGACCTTCTGGCGTTTCAACCTCGAGATCGACCTTGGTCACCGCCAAGCCAGAGTGGCCTACCGCATCAATCGAGGTCCAGCGATTGGTTTCTGGGTTCCCGGGCGGAGTGAGACGATGAATGTTATGTTTCACAGCTGCAACGGCTTCAGTCTCAGTTTCGACTCCAATCTGTTCTCCGGGCCGGATCCAATGTGGCGTGATGTGCTGAACAACCATCAGTCGCGGCCGTTTCATGTAATGCTAGGCGGCGGCGACCAGTTGCAAGACGAGCTTGAAGACTTCTATCTCAATCGATATGCCATGTGGTTTTCGCAAGGTCTCTTTGGGATGGCCAACTCACAGATCCCTATGGTCAACATGTGGGACGATCATGTAAGAAGCCTCCAACTACGTCATCTAGACCAAATGCTGACTCCAAGACAGGACATCATCGACGTAAGTTGTACACTGAGAAGGGTCTTCTTCCCACTCCATCGAGTAATGCTGACTGTGCGCGCAGGGTTACGGCTCCTACCCTCACCACTTCATGAGTAACAACATCTTCACCGGCATTGGTGCCGTCGCCTTCAAGTACTACATGCTCTTCCAGCATCAAAGCGCTCCGGACGAAGTTCGAAAAGACGAACCGTCTTGGCTCCTAGGGGCTTCACCTGGACCATACATCAACCAGCTGAGCCGTAGCGTCTTCATGTTTCTAGGCAGAAATGTAGCTTTCCTTGGGTTGGACTGCCGTACAGAGCGAATGCGAGATGAGATTCTGAGTCAGGAGACGTATGACCTGGTGTTCGACCGCTGTCGGAGCGAGATCGTTAAGGGCGAGACCAAACATCTTGTGGTCTTGCTAGGAGTTCCAATAGCGTATCCTCGACTGAACTTCTTGGAGAATGTTTTGACGTCCCGACTCATGGATCCTATAAAAGCACTCGGCCGCGCCGGAAAGCTTGGTGGCTTTATCAACAAGTTCGACGGCGGTGTCGAGATATTGGATGATCTTGATGATCATTGGACTGCAAAGCACCACAAGGCTGAGCGGAACTGGTTCATTCAAGAGCTCCAGGAGCTGGCCGCTGAGAAGAGTGTGCGCGTGACCATACTGGGTGGCGACGTGCACCTTGGAGCTGTTGGACAGTTCTACTCAAACAAGAAACTTGGCATCCCAAAAGACCAAGACCACAGGTACATGCCCAATGTTATCAGTTCCGCTATTGTCAACACGCCTCCACCGCCGCTCATGGGCGATGTCCTCAACAAACGCAACAAGATTCACCACCTGGACGAAGAGACTGACGAAGACATGATCCCAATGTTCGACCACGACGTTGATGGCTCTAAACGCAACAATCTCCATCTCTTGCCACGTCGCAACTGGTGCGCAATCCGGGAGTATATTCCAGGGGCGACACCACCAAGTACACCTCTTCCTATGGCGGGCCTGACGCCGAACTCGTACAGAGAAGGAGGAACCCCAGGGCAGCCACCTCAACGGCCTGGCCAGATGAGGCGGCGGACACTGAGTCTGACGAGAGCGCCTGGCGCGTTGGTGAGGAGACTTAGTAGGAGTGGGAGTCAGCGTGGTCCACCGGTCTCGCTGAATCAAGAGCACACCCGGCCTTACAGTTCGCACGAGCCGGGACGATCCGATGACGGTGGAGCTGAAATTCCCCACCACGGCTTTGCGAGCCGAGACAATGGAGCCACGGAAGGGTCGTACTTTCCTTCGAATGCTGGTAACGGCGAGCAGCAAGGACCAATCAGACCATCGCCTTTCCATCGCCGCCCAACAACTATGTCTGTCAAGGCCGCCCGCAAAGCTGCAGACAAGGGTGGACCGCATGCCAATGCCGACCACCACGAAATACCGGGTCATATCGACCTCCAGTATGGCCTGGACATCACGCTCAACGTCGAAGTCTCACAGAAGGACCCGGCCGGTGTCACTGTTCCGTACAGACTACTCGTTCCAGCACTGTGTTACGAGGGTCCCGGCGATGCGAATACAGCAAGGTTCAGGGGAAAGGGTGAGGAATTGTCGGACAGACTGGGTCTTCATGGTCGGAATAAGAGAGCGAGCCATGTGGAGAGTCCAAGGGAGTCGCCGGCACAGACGCATCAGGCCTTCCCTAGCCGTGAAGTGGCTTACGCGGCTGGCGGTGGTGCTGCAGTCGCTGCTGGTCCGGTGACACGTGATACATTCACTTCGCAAATCCCAACTGCTCACGACACTGGAGCAAGAGGAGGGGCTGAAGCAATCGGTGCGTACGATGGCGTCCACGATGAGTACGGCAGCGAATCAGGAAGCGAAATCGGCGATGCACGGAGATGGTACGATGAGAAGCAGGACCGCGAGAAGCCGTCTCTCATGGGGAGAATAGGTCTCACTCGCGACGCGAGTATGAAGGGAAGAAGAGCGAGCGTTTCGAAGAGGGATTCGCAGCTATATCCGCAGGAGCAGACTCAGGCTCAGCCCCAGCGTCAACCACAACATCAGATGCCGGAGCAGGCCTCCAGAGGACCTGCCATCACGGGCACTGCTGCCACCGCTGGCAGTGCTTTCGCTACCCAGAATAGTGAAGCAGAAGCACCAGCGCAAAGGGCCGATTATGACGGCACTCACGCCGACGAAGACGACTACAGCAGTATCTTGGGCAGTGAGAACGGTGGCGCACGCCAATGGCACGACGAGAACCCAGAGCCCTCGAAGCGCTCCTTCATGCAGAAGATTGGTCTCAGTCGCAGTGGCAGCACGCAGGGCAGGCGAGTCAGCATCTCGACCGCTGAACGCCAGCGAGGACCGACGACCACACCGTTCGGCGCCCAGTTTCCGACGATGGCCCAGCAACAGCAGCCGCAACAGCAGCCGCAACAGCAGCCGCAACAACATCAGCAAAATCCCCCGCCAGGGTCCTTCTCATCGACGGCCCCCAAAAGCGCACCTCTCTCTCCGCCTCTTCGCAATGCAAATCCTTACCCGCCCGTCTCGCTCCGCACCTACGACGGCGCGTTCGAGGACGCGGGCTACCGGCGGTATAGCAGCGGGATGGATCAGCCTCGCGTCCCGCACGGCGCCACTGGCAACGATGTCAGCTATCAGCGCGCCACCGAGTCCCACGCACGTCGAAGCAGCGGCGTTGGGAATCCGCCCCTGCAGCCTGGTGTCACTGGAGCAGACGCAGGTACGGGTACTGGTGCGGCAGCCAAAGCGCGCAGATGGTCCCTTTCAAATCTCGTGCAGCGCTCCCAGTCTCAGACGCGCACGCAGCCGCAGCCGCAGCCGCGCAACCAGCCTGAGGCAGGTTCTAGAGGCGACGAAGGCTACGGCCGCGAGCGCTACGGCTCCGATAGCCCTAGCGGTACTGACACCGACGGCGACGGCGAGGGCAGCGAGAGCGATTACAGCTCCGACCTCAACGCAGGCGTTGGCGGCGGCGGCGGCGGCAGTGGCGGAGGTGGCGCTAAAGGCAGAGGTGATAGAGGTGGCGGTAGAGGGTATGCGGGCAGCGCACCGCCGGCGCGGGGCGTGAGGAGAGGCAGCAAAGCGGAGCAGTTTTTTGGCGTCGGCGTTGGAGAGGGACTAGGTGTGGCTGGTGCAGGAGGCCGAATGGGGTGGGTAGGTGAGGGGATGGGAGAGGGGAGGAGGAAGGGAGGGTGGAAGATCTGGCGGTAGGTAAGGGGGCTTGGGTCTGGGAGGTAGAGGAACGTGGGACGGTAGGGAGAGGTAGGGGTGCGGTCGGGGCGGCAGACAGGTTGGGAGGTTGGGATAATGTGGCTGCATCGCAGTGGAAGATGGATTGAGTTGGATTGGATCGTCGGGATTGGATGGCTAGGTCTGGACGATTGGATCGCTGGCTCGCTGCCTCATGTGTCCCCCGGACACAGCTCTCACTGAAGTTTCCCATTCTTACATTTCCATACACCCCTTTTCACACGAGGCTGCCGCACAGAACAGCAGCAGAGTGGAAAGCCAGCCCCTCTTATCACGTCACCACATCATCACATCATCACATCAGCACCCCTGCGTCTTTCAGTTCCAGTCAACACGTCTTCTCCTCAGCCGCTATATGCGATGCGAGGTTCACGACATCTGACCCTCGTAGTCTAAGTCGGGTTGCTTGTTTTTGACTACGAGCATTCTCGACTACAGTACACCCGGGCTCGGGTTTGTACTCCCTGTGGCCGACGACCCGCAGCCGTTCGTGTGGGGAGGAGGTGCAGTGCTTCCCTCAGCCGCCCTGCCGTCCTCGTCCCTCTGTCCTGTCCCGTCCTGTCCTGTCCTGTCCCGTCCAGGACCGTGCCGCCTGCACGGAGGGCCGCAGGATACTGACGGTGAGCGTCTCGTGGCCGAGAACACCAGTCGGCAGTCTGAGAAGAAGGAAGAAGCAACGCCGCCCTGCTCTCGTCCTTCCCCTGCCCCCTGCCACTTCCCTCTTCGCCACAGTACGGGCAGAGAGGAGTACAGACAGACAGAGAGGAGTACAGATGGACAAGGGGGGAGTGGGGCGCCGCACCGCCGATGACAGGGCGAGCTGCGCGTCGGAGGCGCGGGAGATGGCGATGCATGTGCGTGGCTGTCTGCAAGCGTGGCTGTCTGCTCATCTAATTGTTCTGGTTGTGCGTAGTTGTACCGGCCCGGCAGGGGCGGTGTGAGTAGGTAAAGTGCAAAGAGTGGGCAGGCCACAGCCGCAGCTCATGGGACGGCGGGATGTGTGATGGTCAAGGTATCCAAGCCTCTCCGCCCCGTGCTACGGCACACGGCGCTATGGCCGTGCCACTCTACGTCGAGCCAAGCTACGCCATGGTCCACTCCGAGCCATGCCATGGCACAGCGGACCCAAACGCCTCCAGCAACCCGCACACTCACTTCGCCTGCGCCTCCTCGCTCTCCATATCCGCGACAAAGCGTTCCCACGTCTCGACGTTGGCCCTCCAGAAGGCACAGTTTGCGTCGGCCAGCCCGCCCAGGCAGTCTCTGAACTCGACGGCCTTGATGCGCTCGAAGTCGGCGACCTCGCGCACGACCTCCTCGTCGAAGGCCTCGCTCGTCTTCTTGGCGCCCTCGACCTCGCCCTGCAGGCGCGCGATGGTCAGCTCGAGCTTGCGGACGCGGTCGCGCCGCGACTGCTCGTGGTCGACGCCGCGCACGTCCTCGAGCTTCGCGCGGATGCTGCCCGTCAGCGAGGAGGGGTGCGCGCCGGCGGAGGCGAGGGCGTCGCGGTCGGCGACGCTGCGCTGAAGGTACGTGGTCAGGGCCTCGAAGTCCTCCTGCTTCTGCTCGCGCGTCTTGAGCAGGCTTTTCGTCGCGCCGACGTAGGCTTCCATGTCCTTGAGGCTGCCGAGGTAGTTCTGGTCGGTGTATTCCTTGAGCGCCTTGAAGCCGTGCGCGGTGGTGTTGACGCTGGCCGCGAAGGCCGTCACGGCGGCCTCGACGCCGGGCTCAAGCGTGGCGAGTTTCTGGAACTGCGCGGCCAGGTCGGCGTAGTCGGCTTCGAGATCGCCCTCGCGACGCGCGACCTTGGCGACGATCTTCTCCACGTGCCCGAGGTCTTCGTCGAGCTTGTCGGCGCGCTCGCGCACCTCCATGAAACGCTTGTCCGGCTTGTGTGCCTTGGAGAAAGCGTTGAGGAGGGAGTCGGTGAAAGTTTCGAGGACGCCGCCGCTGCTTTGCTCGCTTGATAGGGAGCGCGAGGGACGCGACTTCATCGTCATGTTCCAATCGGAACTTTCGAGGAAGAGGAGGAGGAGCATGGCGCGGCGGAGGACGGGGTGCAGGGTGAGGCGTTTGATGAAGCGGTGGAGCGAGTGAGCGCGTCGTTGGATGAAGCTCTCGTTGAAGCCTTGACCGCGAGCGTAGGAGAGGTTGTGTTTGTCTGGCAGTGGTGGGACGGCACACTGGGGGTACTCTTTGCAGAGGGTGTTGTAAAGAAACACGAAGTCGGAGTAGCGGCGGCGGACGGAAAAGTCGGACTGCTGGAAGGAGCTGAAGTCTGACTGTAAAACGTTCAGCAGTCAGACGGTAGGTCAAAGACTCGTAGTGCTTCGTCGCTGGCACTCTGATGGGGAATGATGGCCTCATCACTTACATGGGTGGTGACAAGGTAAGAGATATACGCATCCTTCGACCCCTCGCCCTCCTTGCGCGGACTGTCAATAGTGACATCCAGCCTGCCCTCCTTCCCAGGCCCCGCCAAATCCTGCGCATCGGCATTGCGGCCAGCCTGCGGCCAGGCAGAGCTGGCGAAGTCATTGCTAGGGTTCATCGCACCCACTGCCGCAAACGCCTCGTCCCGTAACTCACTGCCGAGTCCGTAGGCGTTGTGGAACTTCCGGGCTTCGGACAGCTGCCTTGCCAGTTCGAGATCAACCGCTCGCTCGTTGCCGCCGTCGCTCTGTGGGAAAGTGTGGGCTGAGTCGAGCTCCACGAAGTCCTCTGGTCCGCGCTGTGAGTGGGAAGGGGCGGCGTCGATACTGCCTGCACTCGGACGTGAGACTGGCGCCTGTCCGGTGTGTTTCTGGTTTTCTGGGCTCCTCCGGAAATACGACAGCAAAGCAGAGGTGAAGCGGGTGCGTTTGTTGGTGTGCTTGCGTGCGAGAGGAGCACGCTTTGGTGAGGCCGGCGCGCTGGCTTGCGAGCCTTCTGCTACGAGGGTGTCGTCGTCGCTGCTGTCGTGCTGAGGGAAGGCTGGCCCGCTGAACAAGTAGAAGTCGCTGCCGGCCTCGAGCTCGTGGAACTCTTCGCTCAATGGAGAGGCACTCGTCCTTGCAGCGTCGCTGGCCACCGATTCGTCCACAGGCGCGGAAGCTTCGGCCCCCGATCTCTGCTCGGCGGACGTACGACATCGCCCGAGCAATGGAAGTTAACTGAACGCGACAACAAGTACTATGCGACACTCGTTTGATGCTTCTACGCCCCCGATTACCACAGATCTACTTTTCGACGGTGACGTGTGGTTCTACGTAGAGTCCATCGAATGTTGGCAACCACCTACTATGGCAGGAGATGGTCAAAGGTGAGGGAATATCTTACCGCTGCACTACTCTTCCCTACTCCTCCCTCCCGAGTTGTGAATATCCAGATGCGTGAGTCTCGTTCGTCGTATCAGGAAGCCGGGTATGTAGCTTTGCTCGCCGAAGTACAATCCAAGAGTTCGATTCACTCCGTATGTGGTGGTTTGGATGCAAAAGTGGTAAAGCTTAGTTGATGCGAGATGTAAAGTGAAGTCTCAACTACCTGTCACATTTCTGTTCAGAGGAGTCCGTGCAGATCCCAATCGTAGTTTCTCGCTCGAAGGTTTAGAGCAATCGTGCAGTAGCTGAGATTCAAGCTGCTTGTGGGCACCTGGATACACTCAATGGCACACGGAGCAAGCTCTCATCTTGGGGGAAAGCAACGAAGACGCTGGCCATTTCCTATGCGTAGTGACAGCAGCAAGAAGACGTAGAAGTTAATCCCGCTATCGCTCCGTCTTCACGACCAGTAGATCTCCCCTCGATCTGATTCCGAATGTTCCTCATGCGATTCAAATCGCTCCGATTGGGATCACTCTAGCCCGCAAACGTGGGAGGGCTCCTCCTGATAGACGTTTCTCTCCATCTTCCTTAAAAATTCCGGCCAGCAATGCCTAGAGCTCAGAGATACGGTCGTAAGAAAGGATTACAAGATCTCGCATATCCAGAACTTGAAGCGGGAGTTCCTTCGCACAATGATGCGCGCTGCATCTACAGTCCCAAGATACAATGCCATGCCATCACTAGAGGCTCCCACTTATGGCTTGCTGTTCCCAGTGTTCGCAATCATCTCACCTTCACCCACCCGGTGAGGTGGGTGAGACCTATTCACCCACCTCACCCAAGGCCTTTCGTGGTGTTCACCCACCCCACCCAATGATCTTCACCCGGTGAAATGGGTGAATTGGGTGAGTAGATGCTGTCTAGGGAAGCTGATGGCTTTTTGATTGATTGGGTCTTATAATACCATGACTGCACATCGTGAAACACAATAAGATCGGTGACTCATGTTCACGTGCTGGCGTGGCATTCACGCGTCGCTTGATTCACACCATGCTGCAAACCTGCAAAAAATACAAATGGCACGATCTTCTTTGTCTCGAGAAACAGTCGAGCTCACATTTTAGTTCGGCTTTGTCAGTTCGCTCAATCTCTTTTTACTAGGACGGGCACAAGTTTTATTGCGCTGCCATGTCAGAGCTAGCAGCCATTTCTTCTTTGTCGTCCTCACACACTGAAGAAGATCATTCGTTTCTGCAGGACCTCGAAAGCAATTCCACTTCGCAACAGCCTTCCACAATTGGTCAGCAAGCCGACACACTAAACAGTCAAGCGTCCGGACCAGGCTGGATCCTAGGCCCCCCAAGGAGGCGGGAAGGTGGCAAGGAGTCGTGGGTATGGACGTACGGTATCAAGATCGTCACGCATAAAGACGGGAAAGACTGGTGGAGATGCAATCTTTGCGCTCAGAAATACAGAGCGTCCGGGACAGACAAAGCGGCAGCACACATCAAGTCGAAGCACTTTATCAATGAGAATGGGCCTGTACCACGACATAAGAGCGTGCTGAACCTACAGCGTCGCTCTGCTACCTCGGGGTCGTTGTTGCGGCAACAAATCGACGTATCGACCTTTCGCAGCCTTTTGCTCAAATGGATTGTCTGCATGCATATCAGCTTTTCACAGGTCGAAAGCAAGTATTTCAGACAGATGATGACCTACGTGGATGGGTTACTAGACAACAGCACCTTCTTGCCCAAGTCCGGCAACACGATACGGGATTGGGTGCTGAAAGACTTCGGGAAATGCAAGGAGCAGGTTCTGAAACAGTTCGCCGAGAGTGAAGGACAGATTCATCTCAGCTTTGATCTCTGGACGTCGCCGAACTCGCTAGCAATGCTAGGCGTAGTAGCACATTGGATGAACAAAGACAAGTATCTTCAGACAACACTATTAGGACTGCGACGGCTGAAGGGGGCACACAGCGGGGAGAACATGAGCGCAGTGGTGTTAGAAGTTATACGGACTTTCCGAATTGAGAGCAGAATCGGATACTTCGTCTTGGACAACGCGGAAACAAATGACACCTGTCTTAAAACTCTGTCAAATCACATCGACTTACCTGTTTTGTCTGGTCAACCTTTCGG